>JARQOD010000370.1:59933-123187 GCA_033576555.1 Oophaga sylvatica
TTTTCCAAAATGGGGTCACTTGTGGGGGGTTTCCACTGTTTAGGCGCATCAGGGGCTCTCCAAATGCGACATGACTCCCCAGACCATTCCATCAAAGTCTGCAATCCAAAACGTCACTACTTCCCTTCCGAGCCCCGACGTGCGCCCATACAGTAGTTTACTCCCACATATTGGGTATCAGCGTACTCAAGACAAATTGGACAACAACTTTTGGGGTCCAATTTCTCCTGTTACCCTTGTGAAAATAAAATATTGGGGGCGAAAAAATCATTTTTGTAAAAAAAAAAAGGATTTTTTATTTTTACGGCTGTACGTTATAAACTTCTGTGAAGCACTTCGGGGTTCAAAGTGCTCACCACACATCTAGATAAGTTCCTTGTGGGGTCTATTTTCCAAAATGGGGTCACTTGTGGGGGGTTTCCACTGTTTAGGCGCATCAGGGGCTCTCCAAATGCGACATGACTCCCCCAGACCATTCCATCAAAGTCTGCAATCCAAAACGTCACTACTTCCCTTCCGAGCCCCGACGTGCGCCCATACAGTAGTTTACTCCCACATATTGGGTATCAGCATACTCAGGACAAATTGGACAACAACTTTTGGGGTCCAATTTCTCCAGTTACCCTTGTGAAAATAAAATATTGGGGGCTAAAAAATCATTTTTGTAAAAAAAAAAAAAAGATTTTTTTTATTTTACGGCTGTACGTTATAAACTTCTGTGAAGCACTTTGGGGTTCAAAGTGCTCACCACACATCTAGATAAGTTCCTTGAGGGGTCTAGTTTCCAAAATGGTGTCATTTGTGGGGGGTTTCCACTGTTTAGGCAGATCAGGAGCTCTCCAAACACGACATGGCATCCAGCCAATTCTGCGGTGAAAAAGTCAAACGGCGCTCCTTCCCTTCCAAACTCTGCCATGCACCCAAACAGTGGTTTACCCCCACATATGGGGTATCAGCGCACTCAGGACAAATTGCACAATAACTTTTGGAGTCTTGTTTCCCTTGGGAAAATAAAAATTGGGGTGAAAAGATCAATTTTGTGGAAAAAATATAATTTTTTAATTTTACGGCTCTACGTTATAAACTTGTGTGAAGCACTTGGGGGTTCAAATTGCTCACCAAGGATCTAGATAAGTTCCTTAGGGGGTCTAGTTTCCCAAATGGGGTCACTTGTGGGGGGTTTCCACTGTTTAGGCACATCAGGGGCTCTCCAAATGCAACATGGCGTCCAATCTCAATTCCAGCCAATTTTGGTTGGAAAAAGTCAAATAGTGCTCCTTCCATTCCGAGCTCTGCCATGCGCCCAAACAGTGGTTCCCCCCCACATATGGGGTATCAGCGTACTCAGGACAAATTGGACAACAAATTTTGTGGTCCAATTTCTCCTGTTACCTATGGGAAAATAAAAAATTAGTGACTAAGAGATAATTTTTGTGGGAAAAAAATAAGATTTTTTATTTTCATGCCCAGGCATTATAAACTTGTGTGAAGCACTTGGGGTTCAAAGTGCTCACCAAAGATCTAGATAAGTTCCTTAGGGGGTCTAGCTTCCAAAATGGGGTCACTTGTGGGGGGTTTCCACTGTTTAGGCTCATCTGGGGCACTACAAACGGAACATGACCCCCATCAATGTTTGCATTCCAAAACGTTACTGCTTCTTTTCCAAGCCCTGCCGTGCGCCCAAACAGTTTTCCCCCCCACATATGGGGTATCAGCGTACTCAGGACAAATTGGACAACAAGTTTTGGGGTCCAATTTCCTTGGGAAAAATCAAAAACTTGGGACTAAAAAATCATTTTTGTGGAAAATTGTTTTTTTTTTTTTTTCACACCCAGGCATTATAAACTTTTGTGAAACACTTTGGGGTTCAAAGTGCTCACAACAGATCTAGATAAGTTCCTTAGGGGGTCTAGTTTCCAAAATGGTGTCACTTGTGGGGGTTTCCACTGTTTAGGCGTATCAGGGGCTCTCCAAACACGACATGGCGTCCAATCTCAATTCCAGCCAATTTTAGTTTGAAAAAGTCAAACGGCGCTCCTTCCCTTACGAGCTCTGCCGTGTGCCCAAACAGTGGTTTTTCCCCACATATGGGGTATTGGCGTACTCAGGAGAAATTGCACAACAACTTTATCTGTCCATTTTCTCCTTTTACCCTTGTTAAAATAAAAAAAAGTTTGTAAAAGATCATTTTTGTGGCTAAAAAGTTAAATATTAATTTTTTCCATCCACGTTGCTTCAGCTCCTGTGAAGCACCTGAAGGGTTAATAAACTTCTTGAATGTAGTTTTGAGTACCTTGAGGGGTTCAGTTTTTATAATGGTGTCACTTTTGGGTATTTTCTGCCATATAGACCCGTCAAAGTGACTTCAAATGTGAGGTGGTCCCTAAAAAAATGGCTTTGTAAATTTTGTTGTAAAAATGAGAAATCACTGGTCAACTTTTAACCCTTCTAATTTCCTAACAAAGAAAAATTTTGGTTCCAAAATTGTGCTGATGTAAAGTAGACATGTGGGAAATGTTATTTCTTAACTATTTTGTGTGACATATTTCTCTGTTTTAAGGGAAAAAAAATTCAAAGTTTGAAAATTGCAAAATTTTTAAAATTTTCGCCATATTTGCGTTTTTTCAAAAATAAACGCAAGTTATATCGAAGAAATTTTACCACTAACATGAAGTACAATATGTCACGAGAAAACAATCTCAGAATCGCGAAGATCCGTTGAAGCGTTCCAGAGTTATAACCTCATAAAGAGACAGTGGTCAGAATTGTAAAAATTGGCCCGGTCATTAACGTGCAAACCACCCTTGGGGGTGAAGGGGTTAATATTTTTGATTTGTATACTTTATTTGGTTGGCCCCTGTTCACACTAGCTTAGATGTGCTGGTCCTTTCTTGTCTATTTGTATTAAGCATTTTGGACAAGTGCACTCACTCCCAAAAGCCACAAGTAATTTTAATCAGATTAGCTGGTCTAGTCATGCCCCATAAACTGTAGGCTTTTTGCCCAGGAGAGGTGACATAACAGGATAGTGACCCAATTGACGAAGGACACCATGACGTGGTAATTGGGCATACATATATTGGCCAATCTATGCGCTAAGAGCCTTCATTTTTTTCATAGCATTTTTTGCAGATACATATTCCATATATACATCATATAGCGCTTTTTTCAATTTTTTTCTATGCAGCAATGCAGTTCCTATGCTCTAGGGTAATCATTCTTGGTAAGTTATGGTGCAAACCTTAATATTTTTGATTTGTATGCTTTCTTTGGTTGGCGCCTGTTCACACTAGCTTAGATGTCCTGGTCCTTTTTTTGTCTATTTGTATAAACCCTTTTGGACATGTGCACTCACTCCCAAAAGCCACAGGTGATTTTAATCAGATTAGCTGGTCTATTCCTGCCCCATAAATTGTAGGCTTTTTGCCCAGGAGAGGTGACATAACATGACAGTGAGGTATTCGTGATACCTTCAAACTCATTTACCCCACCAAAAACCCCTTCTTTTTTAAACCAACTTATCCACATTCTCACCCTCCAACGCCGAATAAACCACTCCATTCCATTTTTTGGATAAATTGGCCACAGCAGCCTTTTATTAACAATTTAACAATAAATTAACATTTTAAACATTTTCCAAGGAGGGGGTGGTCCTCGAAGCCCTCAAAATTTATCAAATCACCTTTTTCCACTCTGATCCTATGCGAAGTCTTGCCTCCAGCCGCTAAAACACCAGCTCGAAGACATGATATCCGACTCGCATGGCCAGTATCCGCCACAAACCACAAGTTCCATCCCAAATTCCAACACTCCACGTAACCTTCATCTCCGACCATTTAATCCACCTAAGGGGGAGTCCAGGAGCTGTTAAGATCCCCCCCCCCTCCGATCCACCATTTTATTATCACCAACTTCGAGGACCTTTCCCCCCCCATGCCATGCTGCCGCGACAAAACAAAAACAATAATAGTCAAACAAATGTAAATGCATAACATTGCAATTCTTAACTGTTAAGACCCTATCACCATTTAAATAAGGGACGGGTGGGTGGGAGCTTAAATCTATCTGTCTGGGGCACCTAAAATGGTTACCCCCTCATCGTTACCTCAGGCCTTTATACCCCCTCATACTCTTGCTCCTCCTCCCCCCCACTCCTCACTTGCCCTGAGCAACCAATAATCTGACCCCAAACCCACTGAATACTTTAACCCCTTATGATCCCCATCCCTACTAATTCTCGGTCCTCTCAACCCCTGTCATGGTGGCCTCCCTTTTAATGACCCAGGTCATAGTCCGGCCCTGCTTGACAGTGAGGTATTCGTGATACCTTCAAACTCATTTACCCCACCAAAAACCCCTTCTTTTTTAAACCAACTTATCCACATTCTCACCCTCCAACGCCGAATAAACCACTCCATTCCATTTTTTGGATAAATTGGCCACAGCAGCCTTTTATTAACAATTTAACAATAAATTAACATTTTAAACATTTTCCAAGGAGGGGGTGGTCCTCGAAGCCCTCAAAATTTATCAAATCACCTTTTTCCACTCTGATCCTATGCGAAGTCTTGCCTCCAGCCGCTAAAACACCAGCTCGAAGACATGATATCCGACTCGCATGGCCAGTATCCGCCACAAACCACAAGTTCCATCCCAAATTCCAACACTCCACGTAACCTTCATCTCCGACCATTTAATCCACCTAAGGGGGAGTCCAGGAGCTGTTAAGATCCCCCCCCCCCGATCCACCATTTTATTATCACCAACTTCGAGGACCTTTCCCCCCCATGCCACCAACATAAATGTTCTAAACCCCTTAAACATTTATGTCCCTCCATACCTTCAAGCCCTTCTCGATGCCCTCCTGAATAGCCAAACACCACATGTCTAATCCAATAGCATTTAGATGAACCCCATCCTTCCTCCAACATTCACCTTCCCCTGACTCCAAGTCCCAGTGTCTTACCACAATCGCCCCATTCCGTACCATAAAACGAGAAATTGCTCTATTTAATTTAATCCGAGCCTTGTTAATACCTTTCACCGATCTTGCCCCTCGCCATACTTTTCTGGGAATAATATCCGACCACACCAACAATAATTTTGGAAACATGGCCCATAATCGTAACGCGTCAAATTTAATATCCCTAATCAAAGCTCTACAAGGGCGTTTACCCAAGTCATTCCCTCCCAGGTGAATAACTAAAATCTCTGGAGCTCTATCTAACCTAACAAATTTATTAAACTCGGGCCAGAAACTATTCCATGACATTCCCCGTTTACCGATCCAGTGAAGCACAGATGTATTTCTTGAAATACCCAATTGCCGCCCGTCTGGACGAATCGCTGCCCTAAGCGCTGCCCAGAAGACAAACGAATGCCCCATTATCCATGTAAGAAGAGTCTATGGTTCTGGAAAGAAAAACAAACATAAGAAAAACCACAAAGTCGAAACAAAAGTCATCTTCTATATCCTAAACAAACTTATAACAAAGACGGGCGTACATACGATCGAAACCTTGTCGACTCCCAACGCCCAATCCTCTTTACCAAGTCATCTCCCATACCACTTCTAGCAGCCTCCGTGGCTGCACCAATTCGAAAAGAATGTCCACTATAATTATTAGACACTATGCCCGCTTTACCCAGACACTGTTTAAAAATTGACATAAACTGAAAGTGCGATAAAAATGACCCATCCTCATGTCTTAACAAAGGGTCAACTTCAGGCCCCCGAGTTCCATAAAATTCTTTACGCAATATACAGGGCATACAGGCGAGCCGTTTACTTCGAATAGCACCACCGAGCAGCCCTTCCCTTCCACATCTGTTTTTGATGACTGGATAAATAACTCTAACCTATCTTCAAATAATAACACATCTCGTCTCAAGAGACCCCCTTTCTTATACCTCGAAGGGCTTACTAATTCCCCAAGCCTAAAAGCCCCGAAGAATGCCAATGAAAAAGCCGCCCTAAAAAGTATTAACTCCCATCGAGAAGAACAGACTCCCCTTAGTTCCCTTCCTAGTACTAGTAGCACATCATAAGATACTGGCCGTCTCCCATCTAAGACCTTCCAACCTTTTTTCCACCCTTTCACTGCTTGTTGAATTAAAAATGATTTGGTCACATCCTGTCTACCCCTGAATTTAAGACCAAACGATATCCCTGACAAAAACTTATTGAGCTTCGGAACCGACCATCCTGCTTCCCAATGATGACCCAAAAACAGCAATAAACTAATCTCATCCCCTAATTCCTTGTCCAATGTTGAAGCCCAATCTAACCACAACTCCCATGCCCTAGTATAACTTTTCCATGTGCCTGAAGCCAATGACCTATTTAACAAGTTCCTCACTGCCCCCCTGGCAAGGTCCATAGATTCACTGGGAATACCATCTGACCAGATTCCGCTTGAAACGACATTTCCCCTACTCGCTCCAGCTGTAAACACAAAAGAACGTCCATGTTAGTTTCAATAACTGACTTCTTCAATGACGCCGTGACCCAAACATTCAAACTCAAACCCAGCCATACCAAATGCTGCATTACCCTTAAAACCAACTGATCCGGAGACGATAAAGAATTGATAGCTTTCACCGATCCTTCAAACTGACAACCAAAACAAATCTTTTTATCCCGTACAACTTCTGGCCATAAAGACAATGCCACAACGATTTGAAAAACTTCACGCAGCACCTGATTAGCCGCCCAGCTTCTCTCCTTCCACAACTGGGGCCAATATTCAACTAACCAGCGACCTTGGAAAAACAGACCAAAACCCTCCTCACCTACTGCGTCTATCAAAATGCCCAAAAATTCTGCTGCCACGACCGGCGCAATCCACAGCGACCTACCATTGTACGTTTCCAAGAAAAGTGCCCATGTTTTAAGATCCTCCTTCAATCCTTTCTTAAGTCTGATAAAATGAGTAGGGGCCTTCACCCCTACCGTTGCCAAGGACAAACGACGACAAAAAGCTCTACCCATCGGAATTATGCGACAAGCAAAGTTTAATTTTCCTAGCAAAGACTGCACCTCTTTCAATGTTATTTTCTTAGAAACTAAAGCTCGGTTCACCTCTGTTCTCAGATCCACTACCTTTTCAATGGGCAACCTGCACTCCATCGCCAATGAATCAATTTCAATGCCCAGAAAGCTCAAACAGGTGACCGGACCCACCGTTTTTTCCGCTGCCAATGGCACCCCAAATGAAAGGGCAATCTGCTCCATGGAGTGTAACAATACCGAACAATCCACTGAATGTGACGCCCCAACGAACAAAAATCGTCTAGGTAATGAATGCAAGAACTCAATCCAGATACCTGCTTAACCGTCCACTCCAAAAACGTGCTAAAAGTTTCAAAATAAGCGCACGATAATGAACAGCCCATAGGTAGACAACGGTCAATGAAAAAAACCCCCTTCCCAAAAACATCCCAACAAATGCATGCTGTTGGGGTGAACAGGTAACAGCCGAAAGGCCGCTTCTATGTCTGTTTTTGCTAGCAACGCACCCTTTCCACATTCACGAACCAATACCATAGCCGAATCAAACGATGCATACAAAACTGAACAAACCTGGGGATCTATACCGTCGTTCACCGACGAACCCTTAGGAAATGATAAATGATGAATCAGCCTAAATTTGTTAGGCTCCTTCTTAGGTACAACCCCCAATGGAGAAACCCTCAAATTAGTAATGGGAGGAACATCAAATGGACCTGCCATCCTACCTAACGCTACTTCCTTAGCCAATTTCTCAGAAACAATTTGAGGGAATTCCCGCGCCGATTTCAAATTTTTGGTTGATAGCCTAACTGCGACATCTAAAAATGGTATTTTAAACCCATTTTTGAAACCCTCCCAAAGTAAAACTGCCGCTTCCCTATTCGGGTATCTATTTAGAAATAGTTCCATCTTTTCCAGGCGTACCGGAGTCACCCCTTTTTCCAGTGGAGTCCAAAACTCTTTGGCTCCCTCCCCTAAAACATCTTGCCGAACCGTGATTTCCACCACAGGATGCACATTCATGTTTAAATTTACATTTTGACCCAAACTTACAGACTCCCTCATTGAAAGCGAAACACAGCCCTTTTTGCATTGCCACCGAGTGCCCTGACTGATTCTGGCCCCCGGTGCCCCTTGAAACGATTGACTCCCTAGAATTGTTCTACTTGGCGCCGTTAACCTCATCCATAATGCTATGTCCTTATGATCCCACCTTACACTAGGCCGTGCAGCTTTGCGCTGCCGGAATTGCTCATCATATCTCAGCCAACCCTGACCTCCATACACTCTGTACGCCTCACCAATCGTATCCATATAACAAAAAAGCGCCGAACAATTTTCGGGCGCTTTTTCCCCAATGATGCATGCTAAAATTGCGAACGCCTGTAGCCAAATGTTAAATGTCCGCGGAATTAGCCGATATCTTCTCTTATCCTCATCCTCTTTTCTAGTCTCATCCCTTCTTACCCTGTCCAAATTGAAACGCTCAAGGGGGAGAAGGGAGAATATATCAATATATTCACCCCTCCATATCTTCTCTTTCACTTCCTGTTTCAAATGCATCCCTAAAGGCCCTTCAAAACAAACATACACTTCACCTTTCGCCGAATCGTCTAAATGTGGTGACTCTTCTACCATGTCCCCAGATTGACCAAGCTGTTCCGTCAATTCATCACTGCGAGCAGCCGAGGCCATTGCCGTTGATGTAGACCCCACACCTTGGCCGCCAGCTGCTCCGACACGCTCCCTACCACCACTCCCTATATTGCCTAACCCTGTATTACCTAACCAAGCTTGTAATGGTGAAGTCCCCCCGGGAGTCATTCTAGATTCCCACATCTTCCACAATTCATTCAAACCTTGCAATATTACACCCATACCAGCACCAGTGCCCCCTGCAGACACACCCCCGCTCAAACCTAAATCAAACCCAGGCACCGGTTGTTCGGAAATCGCCACCCCCCCCTCACCTGACTGCCTGGGCGCTGTGTACCCAGCAGCCGTGCGTCCAGAGTCCCGACGTAGCAGGTCCTCATCCGAAACGACGATAGCCTGTGATGATGCTGATGATGCTGATGCCGGAACGTGTAGCCGAACCATACTGTTCGCCACGTTGCTCATAGCTCTTGTGTCGTCCTGATGCATGTATGACGCTGCGCCCGTGCTTTGACCAGATACGTACTTATCATTAATCCTGGGACTAACCCCTACCCCCTGTGGCCCCCCACCCCTTGCCACAGTAAAAGGCATTGCTGGCATCATGTCGGCTGTTCCCCCACCCCCCCAGACAGCTGTACCCAATGTCATGTCTGTGATGTTAGTACCAGCGGCAGCAGCCGGTGTTAGCACAAGGCTCGACGGCCTGTACTCACCAGCTGCTCCGCGTCCCATCCGCTGCTGTGCCGCACCGCTCCTGCGTCTTCCACTCGCACCGTCAGACGACTGCTCCTGCATTCCCTCCTGCGATCTTTCAATGGCCGGGTTTGAATTTCCCGCTGCCGCCGAGGGGGCGGGGCCATCGTGCCGCGTCGTCTGAGGCTGCGACCGGCGTGTAGGCCCCAGAGCGACGCTGATCCTCCGCTGCTGCTCCACCGCTGCTCCCTGCCGAGCCCCCACCGCACTGTGGCTCGTTTCCACGCTCTCCCCCGCTGCCGTCGTTGAGGAGGAGGCCGACACCTCCTCTTGATGCAGGTCCCGCCGCATGACAGGATTCCTCCCGGCTCTAGAGCGGGGCCCTCTCGGTCTATTGCCCGCGCTCCTAGCCGGAGGTTCCCCGGAGGGGCTCCTTACCCGGCGCCGAACCCGAGGGGTAACTTCAGGGCTAAGGCGCTCAGGAGGCCTGGTTCTCCTAGGCCGGCGCCCCGTCGTAACGTCCTGCCGAGTTCCCCCGTCATGAAGCAGGCCATTGATAGAAGCCTGCAGCCAATCGGGCCCCCTTAGGACTGCAGCATCCCGTAGTTGCTGAAGGATGGAATCAACATCCATCTTAAGGTAAGTACTGCTACACCCTACACAGCTTAAATCTATCTGTCTGGGGCACCTAAAATGGTTACCCCCTCATCGTTACCTCAGGCCTTTATACCCCCTCATACTCTTGCTCCTCCTCCCCCCCACTCCTCACTTGCCCTGAGCAACCAATAATCTGACCCCAAACCCACTGAATACTTTAACCCCTTATGATCCCCATCCCTACTAACTCTCGGTCCTCTCAACCCCTGTCATGGTGGCCTCCCTTTTAATGACCCAGGTCATAGTCCGGCCCTGCTGGATAGTGACCCAATTGATGAAGGACACCGTGACGTCGTATTGGCCAATCTATGCGCTAAGAGCCTTCATTTTTTTCATAGCATTTTTTGCAGATACATATTTCATATATACATCATAGAGCGCTTTTTTCAATTTTTTTCTATGCAGCAATGCAGTTCCTATGCTCTAGAGTAATCATTCTTGGTAAGTTATGGTGCAAACCTTAATATTTTTGATTTGTATACTTTCTTTGGTTGGCGCCTGTTCACACTAGCTTAGATGTGCTGGTCCTTTTTTTCTCTATTAACATTTATTTATACACAGCTTGGCAATGAAGTAGGACAATATACAGAAAGTGATTTGCAATATATTAACATTTCGGCTCAACAGGAGCCTTTATCAAAATCAATCGCTGCAAAACACAAAACAGACAGTAAATAACAAGAAAATGTACAGTAGCAGTACAGTATAAATAAATGAAAAACAAAATAATGAAATAAACAGAAAAAAATATATAATAACATGCGTCATCCAAGTGCATATCCGTGCAAAAAAAGGAGGTTGAAAAATATATAGGCCGACAATGAATTACAATGGTCATAGTATATAATTGTCAAAAGTGCTGGAGACAAATGAAACAAAGTATATAGTTGAGTCAAAGGATATATAGTTACCTTGCAGTCCAGTGCCAAGGAAACAGAGTACAGAGAAGGGTAAAAATACCCAAACGGTGTCACAATAGGACTATAGGAAATATAGAGAGTAATAGACAAGGATTAATTGCCAAATTAGCCACACCATATGTATATAAAGAGGTAGACAGCAATTTACCTAATAGAATGTATGGGTCAAGGCAGGGATCAGAGGGATCACCTTACATTGTTGCCAGCCTGTGAAGTTCACAAGGTGTATACGCAAACAATCAATGTCAAATCAGGCCTGTGAGGAACTAAGCCGACCGCCACACGGTAGCCCGGGTATCACAGCTTCTGATACCACCGCCGCTACCAAATGTGACGGACGATCCCTTTCCTCCCACGTCACCAATGGGACGTAACTCCACAGGTACAGCTCTCCGGCGCCCCCCTTTGTCTCTCAGGTCAGTAAGAGAACTGCACCTAGAGCAAATGGCCGCCGGGGAAGGTGTCCTGTTACCCACTGGGTATTCTAAGATTCGTGATCAGAGTAAAAGCATCAGCCCAAGATTAATTTTATGGTTTAATTTGCCTTAAGGGCGCACTAGATAATTACAGAAATATACAGTAAAGCTATACAACGTAATTACAATGGATTTGCAGTCAGAGTAAAAATACAACGATAATGTACAAGGCTTAAAGGTATAAGCTATAGATCAATATTACCGGGTATTATGGTCATGGGAAGGCCTTGGCTCTGCCGTTCCCAGGTACAGTCTTCAGTTGCTGGATAGTCCCTTGGTCTTTCCTAGACCATCTTCTTGGCTTCTGTGTGTGAAATGGAATGGGCACAGGGGTACCTGGCTACAGCTCTTAAACCTGCTAGGCCCTTCCCTTTGCTTTGAAGCACGCATATTAACTGGCCTGCAATTCATATGGAGCAGGAAAAAATGGCTTGAGCTTGAGCTATTTACCATACGACTGACCATCTTATTCAGACACTGGCCTAAACTAATTAGCATGCTAAAGCCCCTTTGATTCCTAGTGGACATCAAAACCCGTCGTACTGGATATGCTAATAGGCAATGTGTAGTTAATAGTTTGTGGCTCTGTGAACTGACAAAATGGAGGCTGGTATAGGCACTATACAAAATGGTGACGTCCCTTTCCTTACACCTCCCTGCTTTTGAGGGCGCTAGGGGGTATCACATTCCTGTGTTCTCCCGTGCGCCCTACCGCACCCTCTCTTTGGCTAGGGTGGTAGATCCAGAAGGATTTCTGACTCTCTGTCCTCTGAAAGGTTGCACACTGGTTGGGCATTCATCATGTTCACATGGAAGGCCTTCCTCCTTCCACGGGCGTGGTCCAGGGTGACCAGGTAGGTGACGGCGTTGAGCTGCTCGTGCACGAGGTATGGACCCTCCCAGGCCGCCTGAAGCTTGTTTTGTGGTACGGGGACCAGTACCCACACCTTTTGACCCACCTGGTAGGTCCGCTCACAAGCATTCTGGTCGTACCATCGCTTCTGGTCAGCCTGAGCTTGGGCCATATTGTCATGCACCAGCCGCGTCAAGGCCATCATTCGGTCCCGGAAGCGCACGACATACTCAATGACCGACACTCCAGGGGTGGCTAAATCCCTTCCCACGCTTCCTTCACCAGAGCAAGGGGCCCCCGTACACGTCGCCCGTACAGGAGCTCAAAGGGGGAGAACCCCGTTGAGGCCTGTGGGACCTCCCGGTAGGCAAACAGCAAGTGTGGGAGATACCGCTCCCAGTCTCTCCCGTGGGAGTCGACCAACATCTTCAGCATCTGCTTTAAGGTGCCATTGAACCGCTCACACAAGCCATTGTTCTGTGGGTGATATGGGCTGGCCACCAGATGTTGCACCTGTACCTGCTTACAGAGAGACTCCATCAGCTGCGACATGAACTGGGTCCCTCGGTCGGTGAGCATTTCCTTGGGAAACCCCACTCTGGAGAAAATCTCCAGTAAGGCAGTGGCCACTTTGTCGGCCCGAATGGACGACAAAGCTACCGCCTCCGGGTACCGGGTGGCATAGTCCACTACCGTTAGTATGAAGCATTTCCCGGAGCGGCTGGGAGTGGACAGAGGTCCAATGAGATCCACAGCCACCCTCGAGAAAGGCTCTTCGATGATGGGCAGAGTTACCAGTGGGGCTTTGGGGCGCGGCCCCGCCTTCCCCACCCTCTGACAGGTGTCACACGAACGGCAGTAGGCTACCACCTTCGTCCTCATTCCGGGCCAGTAGAAATGCTGAGCTAGCCTGGCCCTGGTTTTAGTGATCCCTAGGTGTCCGGCCATTGGAATCTCATGTGCGATCCGCAACAATTCCGCCCTGAACGGATGGGGTACCACTAACTGTCGGTCCCTGGGCCACGCCTCCGGTGAACCCTGCTGGACCGTTACCCGGTACAGCTGTCCCTGGTCCCAAACCACTCGCTCGCGGTCGGACTCCAGGGGAGGCTGTGCCGCCTGTTCCTTGAGAGTCTTCAGGCTAGGGTCAGCTTCCAAGGCTGCCTGAAATCCCTGACTTGATATTGCAAGAATTGATGAAACTGCCATGTCCTCTGTCAGTTCCCGGGATCTGTCTCCTGGCTACTGTCTGACTCGGCAGCCACTTGTTCAGAGAGGGGGAAAACGTCGGACCTCCGCGAGGCTCCTTGGGCTTCAGCGCTCCCATTCCTGGTAACAGCGGCCACGACCGCTGAGACCACGGGTAGCGCCTGATTTCCCTCATCCTCTGACCAAGTCGCCGGGTCAGGCAGACTTCCCTGACTTCCTGACATCCCGGATGTGGGGAACTCCTGACCTGGGGTCCTACCTGGTGGCTCCTCTCCCGGGACACCCCCTCCCCCATGGCCTGTTCCTCTTCCTGCAGGGGCCCTAGACTCAGCAGGCTGGGTTCACTTAGGGGCCCTACACTGCTCATAGCAGCCCCTCCCTCCACCTCTGAGCTCTCCCCTACAGCCTCCTCACCTGTCCTCACTGTGAGCCCTGTGTGTGTAGTGTAAGTGCATGGCTTACCATCAGGTTTCACTCCCTCCTCCACTGTTGGAGGCACATTCAATACATTAACATTAGCATTCACAGTAGAGTCATGACATTCTTGGGGAGCCGAACTTGGGGGTTCAGTGGCCACATACTGGGACACTAGCCGCCCCAAATCGGTCCCAAGCAACACATTTGCAGGAATATTCGGCGTTACTCCCACCTCCCGCATCCCCCTCCCGGCGCCCCAGTCCAAATACACCTTGGCAATGGGCAGCGCCGGTTCAACGCCTCCAATTCCGGAGACGGAAAGGGTTTTCCCAGGTACCAAGTCTTGAGGGGACACCACCTCAGGGCGTACAAGGGTCCGTTCAGCGCCTGTGTCCCGCAGTCCCATGACCGCTGCGCGGCCGATGGTGACGGCTTGGTAATTGTCTAGGGACCTCCCACCACCCCTCCCACACACAAAACAGTGGTCGGTTTCTGGGACAGGGATGGGGCCTTCTGGCGCTGGGGACACGCAGCCTTAAAGTGTCCTGGCTGATTGCAATTATGACAACGTCTGGGTTCTGTTCCTGGCCTGGAGAGGGCAGCCGGGGGGTACACCCCTTGCACTCTGGGGGCTGGATATGGGGCTGGGGCAGGATTGGGCTTACCCCCTCTCCAGGTGCTGCTGGCAGGCTTCTTTGGCTCCGGCGCCCTGTTGTTGGCATACTCGTCTGCCAGGGCGGCTGTAGCAGAAGCCCCCTTTGGTTTCCGGTCACGGAGGAACTGCTGGAGGTCCTCTGGGCAGTTCCACAAGAATTGCTCCACGACAAACAGTTCCTGGACCTCCTGGCGGGTAGTGTGCTCTAGACCCGAGGTCCAGTGCTCCGCAGCTCTCAGCAGGGCCCGCATGTGGTCGGTCCAGGTGTCCTTTGAACCCCGCTGCAGGCTCCAGAACTTCCTGTGGTACGACTCCGGGGTGAGGTTGTAGTGCTGGATCAGGGCCCGCTTGATGCTGTTGTAGTCCTGCTCCTCCCCGGCAGGTA
This sequence comes from Oophaga sylvatica, assembly GCA_033576555.1. Classification (NCBI taxonomy): domain Eukaryota; kingdom Metazoa; phylum Chordata; class Amphibia; order Anura; family Dendrobatidae; genus Oophaga; species Oophaga sylvatica. The sequence goes on from JARQOD010000370.1 coordinate 74,870, forward strand.
AGTCCCCCAAAACTTCCAGGGACTTACCCCTCAAACGGGGGGTCAGGTACCTTGCCCACTGATCCTGGGCCAGATGATGTTGGAGGCATGTCCTCTCAAAAGCAAGCAGAAAGGAATCCAGGTCTCCATCCTTTTCAAGTAAGGGAAAGTCCTCCACCCGGACCTTGGAAGCCCTTGTCTCCGGTGGGCCTGGTGCGTCCAGTGGGGGCCCGTGCTGAGCCATCTCCAGTCGGTGCCGGCGCTCCGCAGCTTCACGGCGTTCTGTATGCTCACGCTCCGCAGCTTCACGGCGTTCTGTATGCTCCTGCTCTGCTGCTTTCTCTGCCGCAGCTTGCTCCCGCTCTGCTGCTTTCTCTGCCGCCACCAGGAGTCTGTCATAGGCGGCGTCATTACCAGCCTCGAGCTGTGCCATAGCCGCTTGGAAAATGGCCTCCGATCTGTACAGTCTGGGACAGGCAGGGGGTGGACAGTCCACTGTGAGACTGAGCACGGGGGTTGGGCTCCTTGGGGAGCCCTGGCTGAGCTCCCCCTCATCGGTATCGAACCCCTCATAGGCCACAGCATTGGGCTCCCCCTTTGCCTTAGTCCTGGTGCCTTCCGCCATCTTGGGAACCTTTGGTTACTGACACAGCTGCAACCCTGACCTTGCACACAACTTGTTATATTTACATTCTGACCGTCTAGTGCTGGGCTGACCTTAAGACCTCAGCAGTGAAAGTACCGCTGGTAGTCTCTAGTGTCTGGGAGTAGGGGTCCCACACACACTATTACTCTGATCCCACTGCTGCCACCAATTGTGAGGAACTAAGCCGACCACCACACAGTAGCCCGGGTATCACAGCTTCTGATACCACCGCCGCTACCAAATGTGACGGACGATCCCTTTCCTCCCACATCACCAATGGGACGTAACTCCACAGGTACAGCTCTTCGGCGCCCCCCTTTGTCTCTCAGGTCAGTAAGAAAACTGCACCTAGAGCAAATGGCCGCCGGGGAAGGTGTCCTGTTACCCACTGGGTATTCTAAGATTCGTGATCAGAGTAAAAGCATCAGCCCAAGATTAATTTTATGGTTTAATTTGCCTTAAGGGCGCACTAGATAATTACAGAAATATACAGTAAAGCTATACAACGTAATTACAATGGATTTGCAGTCAGAGTAAAAATACAACGATAATGTACAAGGCTTAAAGGTATAAGCTATAGATCAATATTACCGGGTATTATGGTCATGGGAAGGCCTTGGCTCTGCCGTTCCCAGGTACAGTCTTCAGTTGCTGGATAGTCCCTTGGTCTTTCCTAGACCATCTTCTTGGCTTCTGTGTGTGAAATGGAATGGGCACAGGGGTACCTGGCTACAGCTCTTAAACCTGCTAGGCCCTTCCCTTTTGCTTTGAAGCACGCATATTAACTGGCCTGCAATTCATATGGAGCAGGAAACAATGGCTTGAGCTTGAGCTATTTACCATACGACTGACCATCTTATTCAGACACTGGCCTAAACTAATTAGCATGCTAAAGCCCCTTTGATTCCTAGTGGACATCAAAACCGGTCGTACTGGATATGCTAATAGGCAATGTGTAGTTAATAGTTTGTGGCTCTGTGAACTGACAAAATGGAGGCTGGTATAGGCACTATACAAAATGGTGACGTCCCTTTCCTTACAAGGCCCTTACTTATAATTCAGTGAAGTGTGCTGCAGAGGAAGCGATAATTACCTGTAGGGGATTGGCATAAAAAGTGGCGCTGACGCGCCCAGCTTATGGCATGTGCATCCCTTAGAGCAAACACCCACCACTTATAGTCATATAAGAGCCGTCAGACCGGAAATGCACGGTACGAAACCGGAAGTGACGTTGCGGGACCATGTATATTCACTGCGCAGGCGCCGCTCGTGGTTAGGAGAGATGGCGTCATGGTTACTATGCGCTGGTAACTAGGGGCCACTTGGCATTAGAGGATGGAAAGTATGTACAAACGGGATCCTTTCCTTGGCATGTCTCTGTGGAGAAGGAGACAATGGTGATAAAGCTCTGGTCCTTTCATTGTCAAGAAGTGTGGCAGGATAACCCCTTTCTTTAAATTTGAGAGCCATAGTGTTCAATCTATTGTCAAGGACTGTATGGTCCGAAACAATGTGTGTAACACGATTGAACTGAGAGTGGGGTAAACTGTCCCGGGTGGCTTTGGAATGACAGCTTTTATAATGTAAAAGACTATTGCAGTCTGTAGGTTTGGAATATAAGTCCGTAGAAAGGACCCCGTTGACATCTTTGAGTACAATCGAGTCCAGGAAAGGAACAGAATCAAGGTCAAAGTGCATGGTGAACTGCAGTTCAGAAAGGATGGAATTAAGATGTACATGAAAGGCTTGAAGAGAATAAGAGGTCCCAGACCAGATGAAAAAAAATATCATCAATAAACCGGTGGTATCCTGAGACATATTGTAAGAATAGATCATTGCAATAGACATGGGAAATCTCAAAATAGTTCATAAAGGCATTTGCATAGGCTGGCGCCACATTCGAGCCCATTGCTGTGCCGCACCTCTGGACATAGAATGTGTCCTCATATAGGAAGTAATTTTCATATAGTATTAATTGGAGAAGATCCAGACAAAATTGGATAGAATCAGTCGGCATTTCAGATGCATTGAGTAAGTGTCTCGTAGCTTCAAGACAATTGCTATGCTTGATGGACGTATAGAGGCTATTAATTTCCATGGTAACCAAAATGCTATCTGGAGACACCTTATTCAGACTCTTAATAATGTTAAAAAAATGTCCCGTGTCTAACAGGAAAGATCTAGTAGATCTAATTAACGGTGTTAGGATTTTTTCAAGATAAATGGAAGGAGGAGACAAAATGGAGTTTGTGGAGGCTACAATTGATCTACCAGGGGGTTACAGAGTGATTTGTTTATTTTAGGTAATACATAAAAGACATGTGTAATGAGTAGTGTTGAGCGATACTGCTCGATATCTAAAAATATCGGATCGGGATGGCATCGCCGATATCACTAAATATCGGCGATATCCGATTCCGATACCGGAAGTCCCATGTAAGTCTATGGGAACAAAATATCCCAACTAAAAAAACACTTTCTTTCCTTGTAAACACAAAATATACACACTTAGAATACATAAATATATATATATACATGTCATTGTGACATATATATATTGTAACATTTCCAGGGGATATAGCTCTAGAATCGCTGTCTGGGTAGACAGAATGACACGAAAACAGTTCATTCAGACAGCAGTTCTGGTAAAAACTGGCCGCAACCAGCTTTATTAAAGTCCACAGCAAACAGATAAAAATAAATCATAAACAGAAAACCTAGGCTTGTCTAGCCACTAATTACACATAGATAGATTTCCCTATCTATCCGGGTCCAGACTCTACCAGTCTGTGCCCAAAACAACACATATGATCAATAGTTACCAGCGTTTACCAGCATTGAGGTTCACAGAGTCTCCTCCTTGTGTCTGAAGGCACATCGAACGTCCAGACTTGAGAGAGCTCCACTCCTATTCAGCCGCTATTCGCACGGATTCTCACTGAGACTACTCCTGTGTCCGGGGTACATCGAGCACCCAGACTGAGATAGCTCAAACTCCTGGAGACGCTTCTTGTGCCGGGACACCTTCCTGTGTCCAGACTGAGCGTGCTCCCACTCCTGGAGACTGCTTCTTGTGCCGGGACACCTTCCTGTGTCCAGACTAAGCCAGCTCCCACTCCTGGAGACTGCTTCTTGTGCCGGGACACCTCCTGTGTCCAGACTAAGCCAGCTCCAACTCCTGGAGACTGCTTCTTGTGCCGGGACACCTTCCTGTGTCCAGACTAAGCCAGCTCTCAGACTGTGTTTGCAGACACCTACTTCTGGTCTCCTAATTAACAGCTGAATGGTTTCAGGCCTGAGCTGCCAGTGTGTGCTGAATGTGAGGTGTAGTGACCTTTATCTACCACTAGGTTTACAAAGCCATACATTTCCCTTATACCATACAGCACAGTACCTAGGTGAAATGTACACCCCATTCAACACATATTCCCTCACTGTCTCACAATATATACATATATTTATAGTTTATTCACTTCTACATAGTAAAATAGCCTCTGATTCAATTGCCGGGTAAAGCCGGCATTTGTGAAAAGACAGAAGCACCCGAGGGTCCAGTCGCCACAGAGATGTTGCATCGCACCCAGCGGTGTGACAACTTACTCTCAGGTAAGGAGGAAACACCCCATTGACTCCAACCACTGCATTCAACAGTACACTATGCCAGCTGAGTGTAGGCGGACCCAATGGGATGGTCTAGCTCAGGCTGGTTAGAACAGGGTGTAGCTAGTTGGATGGGAGGGGTTGAGGCAGCCTTATGCTGCATGTCTTTGTAGTAAGAATTGTTTCCTTTCCTGCTTTCTTACTACGTCGCATACTCCACTCTGCTACATCACTCTGCACCATTGCTCTATCTCACATCTATCTGCCCTGGAAGGATACCGTCTTACCTGTACAAGACTTATCACCTAGCTGCACTACACCATCCCTGCCAGAGGACCTGCACAGCAGCGCTGGTCACCCTGACCAGGTACTACAGGTGGCGTCATGACAAACTACACAAACATTCTATCATCCCCTGGAAATATCCCACATTCCAGTGAGCGACCAGGGCACGGACATAGCTGTGCTACCCGTCACATCCCCCATAGAAGTTGACGGGCTTGGTGCCGAGTACCCCCAAAACCTGTGGCTCTGTGCGACTCAACTTTGGCGTCACGAACAGGATTCAGAAGCTCGCTATAAGCGAGTCCTGTGTGCCTTAATTGAACTGTTTTTTTGCTTGAGAATTGCAAAAATCATCATAGACTGTATTTGCCATTTTTCCGTCATATCTGCGCCACGAGGCACAGGTGAAGAATAAGGGCGTGCTCTCGTGGGCGTACACTCACTCCGTGGCGCGAAAACGATGTCCGCACACTCTAAATGTTACTGCAATGTAAGATCGTGCCCCACAGCTCTGGAGTTCCGCCTCCTCATCCTCCTCAGTGGGCGGAAACGAACGCGAAGGTCCCGCCTCCCTACAAAAGATGTCGCCTCTCCTGATGCTAATGACACATGTGACTTGGCAGAGATGGCGAATGGACGTGAGCAGAAGTGGGAAGGGATGGAGGAGTCAGAGCTCTCCCCCCACGGAAGCGACCCGATCGCCACGGAGCCGCCGTTTGGCACCCGGCCTGGAAACCCTCCTACGCTGGAAGAAGCGGAGGATACCCTGAGAGACCTGGCCCGGCACCGGGAGGAGGTCGCCAGGATGGAAGCGAGCTGGCGGGCCCTAAAACTACAATTGGAGCGGCGCCAATCCCTCTTACCCCCTGAAGTGTCTGTACCGGTAGGTGAGGCACCCGTTTCAGTAGAGGAGGCCGTGCGGGCATCCCAGCCCTTGCAATCTGAACCGGTTGCCAGTATCTCAGTGGAGGCACCCGTTCCAGTAGAGGAGGCCGTGCGGGCATCCCAGCCCTTGCAATCTGAACCGGTTGCCAGTATCTCAGTGGAGGCACCCGTTCCAGTAGAGGAGGCCGTGCGGGCATCCCAGCCCTTGCAATCTGAACCGGTTGCCAGTATCACAGTGGAGGCACCCGTTCCTGCTGAAAAACGCCGCACCAGCACCCCAGATCCCGCTGTCTGCCCCCGTCGCTGAGGCAGAAGAAGCGACACACGTCCTTATGGAGGAGGCCGCGCAGGCACCAGAGCTCTACCTGCCTGTACCGGAGCCCCGACCGTCATCTGTTCCAGAGCCGGCTGCTTCCGCCACAGGTGAGCGCCGCCAGGACTGGCGGGCGCCAGGAGAGCTGCCGCAAACCGGACATCGTAAGCTGGCGTTTGATGTTGGAGACATGGAGCTGCTGGTGGAGGAGAATTACAACCGGCGTCAGGAGGAAGAGTGGAGACGTCGGGAGCGGGAAGCAGAGCGACAAAGGGAGCAGCGAGAATCCCAAAAGCTTCGGCAACGTCACCTGGAGAAGTGTCTCGACCACGCACCACAATTGTGGGTTTCCAGGGATATGGGGTACTCGGAGCCGAGCCCATGAAAGTCTATGGGATTTGTGTCACTGGCAGCGGTGGCTCGTTCCGTGTCCCTGGCGGTCAGGCGTATGATGGGGGGGATTATTTACAGGGGATTGGTAGATAACAGTTCGTGACGCCACCTGTAGTTTTCTGATCACTAAGACCAGCGCTGCTGTAGATCTCTGAGGGGATGTTGTGGCAGCTAGATGACGGGTCCCCCACAGGTGGGACTGGTCCCTCAAAGTCTATGGTTATAATGATGTAGGGTGCAGTTAAATGAATCAGTCTCACACCATCCAGCGTCTTTCCATACCTTTTACTTGTCAGATGTTTAGGCAGGTCCCGGGGAGCTGGTCGGGGTGGAGAATGCACGTCTAGGTAACAGCTGAGCAGGTTAGAGGCCTCCTTAACTTCCAATATGTAGGCGAGTCCAACTTGCATGAAGCGTAGTTAACTCCGAATACTCCAGCTAACTCTATAGCTGTACTGCCCGGCCGGCTTTGTGATGGAGCCTTCTAAATGGTGAAACTAAGTCCTTACTTTTGTCAAGCGCTTAACTCAAAGTCCTTGTTCCCCTGACTCGGTTACGTACTGACACTAAGGGCTTGCTCCTGCGACTTATAGTCCAGCGAGACTCTGGTTTTCTCGTTACTATGCCTGAAACAATAGCAACTCCTCGGTCCCCAGTGACCGGATAATTAGTGCAGGTAATTCACTACCTAAGGCACTGCTCTGTCTTCTCCACTGTGCCCTTCGCCCTGCTTTCCACTCTTAACATAGGCACTGCACACTTCCTATGGTAGTACAAGTCAATCCTTTCTTACTTCTTCCTTGGAGCTCGCTGACAGATTCTCAGTATTCTCCTAGTTCAGGAACACATCGACTGAACTTCACTGTCCTTGAGACAGGCGACTGAAGTTTCTGTTGCTAACTCTTCTTTCCATCCAACTGTCTCTATCTTCAGGTTAAGGAACAGCTCTGACTAGGCTAGGATGAACTGGCTCACCCTTACTAGCCTCCACTTTCTGAACTGCTGACAGGAACTAACTGAGTGACTGTCTTTCACTTCCCTTCCTGGAAGACTCAGCACTAGCTGCTGTACATCACTAGCTTATATACCCCTAGTGGGTGTGTCTAAAGTGTGAATGAATGATGTAAAGCTTTAACTGTTACCTTTCTGTGCAGACTCCAGGATTTTATGTGTGCCTTACATACAGGGCTACACATCCCCCTTGGTAAAACACAGCACTCCGGGCTGTAAAATATAAAAAGAAAGACATTCTGTTTTGCATTTAAACAATAACATGAAATTCATCCCATCCGGGAGGTACGAAATCTTAAACGTTACATTATGAACAATAGAAATACAAAAGTATCAAAACATCAAGACACTCAATAAATACACAGTATTCTTGTGGAGGACCCGCACCAAACCTCCCACGTGGGTCCTGGGTGGGCTGCAGGACTTCTGACTGCAGACCTCACTCAGTGCCACACCATACGGGTTTTCGGTTCAGAGGTAAGTCAAAGCTTCGTGTGAAACCAAGACAAGGCACCGTAGTGCAACTATTTACAGGATACAGTTTTTGGGCTGGCTCAGTCCTCAGCCACGCAGTCCATTATAAGACATTTTCAAGTAATTCACATTATATCACAATACTTTAAATTCCTTCAAGTGCAATAAACTTCTTTATACAACTTTATACAATTGGTCATAAATAATAAACCTTTTCTGAGTCATAATAAACTAGTTTGTTAGGACTACTGTTGATAACGAATAGGTAGCTTCCCTTTCGTTGTACGTTCTGATCTCCGTGGAGTAGCATCAGGTATAATGGTCTCTGATCTATCTGTTCTGCGTAACGACAAACTATAATACTGTCTCAATCTTTCTATGGATCTGGCAAGCGTACTGAGGGCTGGGCGGTGTGAGTCAGCTTCACCAGGGGATCCCATAGCATGGGGCACTGCTTCTGGTGATTCTACTTCTTGAGATTCTGCAGGCTGGGGTTCCGCTGGAATAGGTACCTCTAGAACTGGCTCTATTGGCACAATGGGTACGACTGGAGGTGGCGTTTCCTCTTGTGGCTGATAAAACTGCAACACAGGAATGATTACCGCATCTCCCAGTCTGGGCCAATCCGCAGGTAAATCTCCCAGATCCGTGTGCATAACCGCTTCAACACTCTCTTCTTGATTCACAATAGGGTTATCTTCCCGAAGCTTCAACTGGTCTGGACACAACTTTAAATGATCTCTTGACACAGTGGCAGTCGTTTTTCCTCCATCCTTGCTGATGATACAGACTTTTCTGTTATCAAATTTGGAATCTTGTACGACATATGGTTCTTGTTCCCACTGGTTGTCCAACTTGTGCAGCTTCCTTTTCCTTTTTAACACAATTTCTCCAGGCGTGAAAGGCTTAGCGGGAGCATTCTTGTTGTAAACATTTTCCTGCTTTTCCCGTGCTTTATTAAGACTTTCTTCTACGCAGGCTTGCACTCTTCTGTATTGCTCTTGCCGATTTGTGTCCCAATTTTCAACAGTGTCATCTGCCTCTGGTTCCACCACACCAAGTTCCAAGTCCATTGGCAGTCTTCCAGGCCTTGCTCTCATAAGGTAAGCTGGCGTGCAGTTGGTAGAACTCACTGGTATGTGGTTGTACAAGTCAACTAGGTCAGGTAACAATTCTGGCCACCGATTTCTTTCTTCTAGTGGTATGGATTTTAGCAAGTCAACGACAATGTGGTTCATTTTCTCGCAAAGGCCGTTGGTTTGGGGGTGGTATGGCGTCGTTCTAATTTTCTTACACCCATACAAGTGACAAAATTCCTTAAACAGATCCGCTTCAAAAGCAGGGCCTTGATCAGTCAGTACCTGCTCCGGATACCCATGTGGTCTGCAGAAGCTTGCTTGAAAGGTCCTTGCTGCCGTCACTGCTGTCTGATCCTTGACGGGGATGACCACCAAAAATCTCGAATAATGATCCACCATGGTCAGGGCATATGAGTATCCAGACCTGCTTGGCGACAATTTGACATGGTCCAAGGCCACGATCTCCAAGGGACGAGTCGTCCGGATAGGCTGCAGGGGTGCCTTCTGACTACCGTAGTCCTTTCGTCGGAGACCACAGGGTCCACAGTTCCGACACCACCTCTCGATGGAGCTGCGCATTCCTACCCAGTAGAACCGGCACCTCAACAGAGTCTCCAGCTTTCTCCAGCCAAAGTGTCCGCTTGATCGTGGTAGGCTTCCAACACCATTTGGACGTCTGCCTTGGGGACCACTATCTGCCATACCATCTCATGGGTCCTGGGGTTGACGTATCTCCTGCACAACTTCTCACGGTATAGGAACAACCGGCTTCTCTCATTCCACAGGAGCTTTGCTGACATAGGTGCATCTTTTTCCAAGGAGGAACCTTCCTGTCTTAACAACTCCTTGATACGGCTGACCACTGGATCGCTGTCCTGAGTCTCTTTCCAGCTGTGATGGGGCAAGGGATTTAACGTTGCACCATACTGCTTTCTGTGGACACGCTGCTCATGGATTATCCCATTTCGATGGAACGCAGGTAGCTCAATTTCTTCCAGGTCGTCCGATTCTTCTTCCGTGTCAGATTCATGCGGCATTCGGGACAATGCGTCGGCGTTAGCATTCTTACGGCCTGCCCGGTACTTGATGGTAAACTGGTAATTTGACAACCGAGCCATCCAACGCTGCTCCATGGCTCCCAACTTGGCTGTTTCCAGGTGCGTTAACGGGTTGTTGTCTGTGTACGCCGTGAACTTGTTGGAGGCAAGGTAGTGCTTAAATCTTTCAGTAATGGCCCAGACCAGCGCCAGAAACTCCAGCTTGAAGCTGCTATAATTCTCCGGATTCCTCTCAGTTGGCCTGAGTTTTCTGCTGGCATATGCGATGACTTTTTCTTGGCCATTCTGCTTCTGACTGAGAACTGCTCCCAAGCCTTCATTGCTGGCATCGGTGTACAGCAGGAACGGTTGGCTGTAATCAGGATAGGCCAAGATTTCATCACCTGTAAGGATCTCTTTCATCTTTTGGAATGCTTCAGCCTGTTCCTTACCCCAATTAAAGGGAGGGTTTCTGCTCTTTAGGGATTGTCCTACTAGGAGGTCCTGTAGAGGCGCTGCCTTCTTCGTGTAATCTTTCACGAACCTCCTATAGTAACCCGTTAATCCCAGGAACTGTCGCACTTCCTTGAGGTTTCTTCGGCTCCGGCCATTTCTGGATGGCGGTGACTTTCTCTGGGTCCGGCGCTACTCCCTCTGAACTGACGATGTGCCCCAAGTATTGTACCTTCTGTTTGAGTAGAGGCATTTTGAGGGTTTCAACTTCATCCCGTACCTGGACAGGGACTCGAATACTTCTGCCAGGTGCTTCAGATGGTCCTCATATGTCTTGGAATACACGATGACGTCGTCTAGGTATAGCAGCACGGTTTCAAAATTGAGATGTCCCAGGCAGTTCTCCATCACTCTCTGAAATGTTCCCGGGGCACTGCTGAGCCCAAACGGCATTCTGTCGAACTCACAGAGCCCCATTGGGGTGGTGAAAGCCGTTTTCTCACGATCCTCCTCAGCCACAGCCACTTGCCAGTACCCACTAGTCAGATCAAGGGTAGAAAAGTAGTTAGCCGTTTTCAGAGCAGCTAAGGACTCCTCAATTCGTGGTAATGGGTAAGCATCTTTATGTGTTATACGATTCACTTGCCTATAGTCCACACACATTCTCATACTACCATCTTTCTTTTTAACCAGAACTAGAGGTGCTGCCCAGGGGCTACAACTATCCCTTATCACCCCGGCTTCCTTCATATCATGTAACATTTCCTTAGCTTTCTGATAGTGGGCTGGAGGTATAGGCCTGTACCGCTCTTTGATGGGAGGATGACCACCTGTAGGGATATGATGCTGTACTCCCTTAATGGCCCCAAAGTCGAGGGGGTGTTTACTAAACACTTGTGCGTACTCTTGTACCACCCGTAATACCCCTTGTTTCTGGTGGGCGGGAGTGGTGTCTGTCCCGACATGGAGTTGCTGACACCAATCCGCCACCTGAGTTGCCGGGTCATTATCCTCCACCAGTTGGCGGGAGACTAAGGACTCAGTCGGGAGAATAGAATTATTATCGACGGCATGTAATTTAGCAACTGTTGCATAACGGGGTAAGCCATACCGGTACTCTCCCATTTATCACTTCCACTACCCCCCTCGCTGTCATGAGTGTGGGTCTATGTTCTGAACGATGGGGTTCTACTACTGCTTGGTAGTTCTGTCCTCTCAGACCTATGGCTGCCCTACACCATATTATCATTTCACTCATTGGGGGTATCACAATAGGATTTGAGTCGGTGACCCGTACATTACCAATCTCGCCGTCTGTAAGCTTCGCTTGCTGCTGACACATCAGGGCCCGGATCTCTCTCTGGATCACTCCCTTCTGCCTTGGTCGGGCAATCTCAGCGAGCTGTTGGAGCAGAAACACAACTTCTCCCAGACAGTTACTGATAATGTTAGTACCCAAAATTATATTTAAACCGTTCTCTTCATTTACAGTCTTTACTACTAGAAGCCCCTGGTCTTTCAACTCCTCTCTGCCCACTTTCACATCCACACTTTTGGTCCCGAGTACTTCCACAGGGAGACCATTAGAAGCATACACGGTAAAGTCAGGGCTCGGGGGTTGAAGACTATCCATAGACCAGAACTTCGTATATAGGACATCAGGTATTATGGTCACCTGAGACCCAGTATCTAGCAATGCCGGGACTGCAATCCCGTCCAGAATGATGGACAGGTAGGGTCGTCCACCCACGAACCTGCGGTTCCAATCTAAGGGGCCTGACGAGTCTCCACCTGGGTGTTGGCCCTCGAACCCAGGTTCTGCCCGTTTAAAGGACACTGTGTAGACATATGACCTTTCCGGTTGCAGGGGTAACAGATGATCTCCCGGCGAGGAGGGTGCTGATCAGGGGTCGCTCCTGGGGGTGGCGTTGTCCTCCTCCGGTGGGGCGACGTCCTCCTTCTCCTCCGGTTCATCCATGGGACATCCTCCGGGCAGTCGGCTAATAAGATCTTTCCTTCTTCCTCTTTCCGCAGCTGCAGGGCACTCATCACAGCAGCCAGATTTTTAGTCAACTGGCGCACTTCCGAGCGCAGACAGTCCAGTTCACTAGGGGGCGTCACCTGCGTTTTGGCTTCTGCCGCTAGCGGGGAAAAGGTGGTTACTGCCGGTTCCAGAGTGACTTCACCCTGGTGATGTTGGGTTGCCACTTCAGGTTTGCCCAGGGGTCGCAGTCCTTTTATTGCCATGTCCTTTAGGGCATCAAAGGTGGCATCTGGATGATCTAAAGACCACCAATTTACAGTTCTGCGTTCCGATTGGGACCTCAGTCCTTGCACAAATTGTTCTTTCAGCATCTTACTTTCATCAATGACACTTATGGTATTAACCTGCTTGAGGGCTCTCAGGGCCCCTTGTAGTCGGCAGGCATAGTCCCTTATGCTGTCACTTGGTTGCTGTGAACAGTTGTAGAATGCCATCCGGAGATCTGTTTCGGTGCGATCTTCAAAAATGGCCTGTAACTTTAAGAGGATCGCAGGCACCAACTCCTGGTCCGTGGTAGCCCAAGTCTCCACTTCTCTCTCAGCAGCGCCAGTTAGCTGCCCTATTAATACTGCAGATTTTTGCCTCTCAGACATGGAGTACATTTCCAGGACACTGCATATCTTCCGTTTGAATCCTGCTAAAGTGCCTGGCTCGCCGCTGTACTGGGGGAGCCATTTCGCCCCAGGCATATATGGGAGCGTTAGTGGCATGAGCGGGACTACCGGGCCGGGTGCTGGGCCTGCGCCCCCATCCGGCGCTACAATGCCACGCGGTGCGGGGTCGGGGCCTCCGGCTGGGGCCGCACCGTCGGCCGGTTGTTGCGACATATTAGTGCCCCCTTGGTTAATCGGGGCCTACCGTTTCCAGAAGCTGCTGCTCCACAAGCACAGCGATGGGGACAGGACCTTCGTCGCAGGCGCTCTGATGTCAGAGCGTTCACTTCCTGTCGCAGGACCTGCCGCTGAGTCAGAGCCGGGCGTGTCCGAGACTCTGCGCGCTTTTCAGGTACGCCCACCTTCTTCTCCAGCGCCGCAGGGCGCGAATATGGCGGCAAATATGGCGGTATTTGGCGCCAAAAGCACAAACAGTCTTTTTCACCAAAACACTCCACAGGCACACAGGGCTCGCAATGCTGCAAGTTTCGGATCCTGTTCGTGACGCCAAAGTTTGTCTCGACCACGCACCACAATTGTGGGTTTCCAGGGATATGGGGTACTCGGAGCCGAGCCCATGAAAGTCTATGGGATTTGTGTCACTGGCAGCGGTGGCTCGTTCCGTGTCCCTGGCGGTCAGGCGTATGATGGGGGGGGATTATTTACAGGGGATTGGTAGATAACAGTTCGTGACGCCACCTGTAGTTTTCTGATCACTAAGACCAGCGCTGCTGTAGATCTCTGAGGGGATGTTGTGGCAGCTAGATGACGGGTCCCCCACAGGTGGGACTGGTCCCTCAAAGTCTATGGTTATAATGATGTAGGGTGCAGTTAAATGAATCAGTCTCACACCATCCAGCGTCTTTCCATACCTTTTACTTGTCAGATGTTTAGGCAGGTCCCGGGGAGCTGGTCGGGGTGGAGAATGCACGTCTAGGTAACAGCTGAGCAGGTTAGAGGCCTCCTTAACTTCCAATATGTAGGCGAGTCCAACTTGCATGAAGCGTAGTTAACTCCGAATACTCCAGCTAACTCTATAGCTGTACTGCCCGGCGGCTTTGTGATGGAGCCTTCTAAATGGTGAAACTAAGTCCTTACTTTTGTCAAGCGCTTAACTCAAAGTCCTTGTTCCCCTGACTCCGGTTACGTACCGACACTAAGGGCTTGCTCCTGCGACTTATAGTCCAGCGAGACTCTGGTTTTCTCGTTACTATGCCTGAAACAATAGCAATTCCTCGGTCCCCAGTGACCGGATAATTAGTGCAGGTAATTCACTACCTAAGGCACTGCTCTGTCTTCTCCACTGTGCCCTTCGCCCTGCTTTCCACTCTTAACATAGGCACTGCACACTTCCTATGGTAGTACAAGTCAATCCTTTCTTACTTCTTCCTTGGAGCTCGCTGACAGATTCTCAGTATTCTCCTAGTTCAGGAACACATCGACTGAACTTCACTGTCCTTGAGACAGGCGACTGAAGTTTCTGTTGCTAACTCTTCTTTCCATCCAACTGTCTCTATCTTCAGGTTAAGGAACAGCTCTGACTAGGCTAGGATGAACTGGCTCACCCTTACTAGCCTCCACTTTCTGAACTGCTGACAGGAACTAACTGAGTGACTGTCTTTCACTTCCCTTCCTGGAAGACTCAGCACTAGCTGCTGTACATCACTAGCTTATATACCCCTAGTGGGTGTGTCTAAAGTGTGAATGAATGATGTAAAGCTTTAACTGTTACCTTTCTGTGCAGACTCCAGGATTTTATGTGTGCCTTACATACCAGGGCTACACATCAGGACCTGGCAGAGAAGGCATGTATGAGAAAGGATAAAAGTACGGTGAGGGAGCCGCGGCGTAAGGGTGCAGTACGGAACTTTAAGGTAAAAGGTGGTTGGGGCTTCATCCAGGAGCCTGGACTTTATTTAGAAGTTTTTGTAACCCGGCGGGACGTGGAGGCTCACCTCCCAGAAGGACACCCGGGGAGGGACCTGTTGCCAGGAGACTTGGTGACTTACACCCGACACTGGGGTTACAATGGATGGTACGCCCTAAATGTTACCAGGTGCGACCCCTACTCCCCAGAGTGTCAGGAAACTGACACTTATTATTAAAAATTATTTTATTAAAAATTTTATTATGCAACGTTTAACTTGAAGTGTTTCCTGCTTTCTTACTACGTCGCATAGTCCACTCTGCTACATCACTTTGCACCATTGCTCTATCTCACATCTATCTGCCCTGGAAGGATAGCGTGTTACCTGTAGAAGACTTTTCACCTACGTCCACTACACCATCCCTTCCAGAGGACCTGCACAGCAGCGCTGGACACCCTGACCAGGTACTACAGGTGGCGTCACGACAAACTACACGAACATTCTATCATCCCTGGAAATATCCCACATTCCAGTGATCGCCCAGGTCACGGACCGAGCTGTGCTACTCGTGACATCCCCCATAGAAGACGACGTGATCGGTGCCGAGTACCACCAAAACCCTGTCTCTGTGCGACTCAACTTCCCTCACTGTGCTGGCACTTTACATTTACAATGCCTCTGGGTTTTTTTTTTGGGGGGGTGGGGAACATTCAGACTTTTGCTATGGGGCCCCATGATTTATATGTACGCCCCTGCTGCTGAGGCATGGTATTTAAGGCTGTTAAGGAGCCAATATCCATGGACCTTGCCAGCAGCGTCGGACTGGAGTACCTTGGGCCCACCAGAGAAAAATTATTCTTGGGGCCCACCATCATACTTCCCAACCTTTGAAGAAGGGAAAGAGGGACAAAGGCTGTGGCACGCTGTGCCTGCTGCAGAAAATTTTAGGCCATGCCACGTTGCACCACAGACTGTCCAGGAGTTGGTGGATGCTTTAGTCCAGGTGTGGGAGGAGATCCCTCACGAGACCATCCGTCGCGCTCATCAGGAGCATGGCCAGAAGTTGTAGGGAGGTCATACAGCATACCTCCCAAATTTGGAAGACAGGAAAGAGGATTAAAGGCTGCGGCGCGTGTTGCGAGCCGCTGAAAATTTTAGGCCACGCCCCGACAACACCCATTTCACAGCTAATCACACCCATATCCTCGCCCCAAGCGTAACCATTTAGCACTGCTGATCACACTGACTGGTAATGAGGGCACAGTGGCTGGTACTGAGGAAAAGAAAGAAAGAGCAGCGAGAGAGAAAGAACAAACAGAGAAAGAAAGAGAGGAAAGAAAGAAAAGAGAGAAAGAAAGAACAGAGAGAAAAAAGAACAGAGAGCGAGAAGGAAAGAACAGAGAGCGAGAAAGAAAGACTAGAGAGAGAGCCATAGGCGTAGCTAGGGTTTTGGTTTAGTGGGGGCAAAACTTCTGAGTGGACCCATCATCAGAGAACCTCAGCAAATGACCGCGCTGTTGGCCAAAATAATCTATATATAAAAAGACCAATATTGATATTACCGCCATATGGTCTGTGTTAAATAATACCAGTCCTACAGAACATATAATAGATTACAGCACAGGTACAGATAATGACTTACCGCTGATGTTCTTTCTAATGGAATTGTTCACTTTTCATGTCTTTTCCATCTGGCCCACACCGACATGACGACTTCTCCAGCCAGGACTCGACTGCACCCCCATTAAAAAAAAAAAAAAAAAAAAACTCACCTCCCGGCCCCTGTGCTGCTCACTGTTCTCCCTCTCAGCGTCTGACAGCGGGCGCCGGCAGGTGATGTTATTGCGCCCGCTGTCATACGCTGAGAGGGGGATTATGGGAGAGAAGGAGCGCTCGCTCCTTCTCTCTCCATGCGGTCAGCTTTATCGGCTGGATGCCGATACAGCTGACCCTCCGATGACGGGTGGGGGGCCCACTGCTGGCACCGGGCCCCCCCAACGCCTGTTCAGGCCCCATAGCTTCCGGGCGGCAGAGCAGGGAGAGCGATTCTCCCTGCTCTGCCGCAGAATGTAACTGTATCGTAGCTCCGGGTGGGCCCCCTCAGAGCGCGGGCCCCGGGGCCACAGCCCCCTCAGCCCCGCGACCTATCCTTTCAAATCAGTGCCCACCACGCAGGAGCTGGGGCCCACCGTAGGTTTCTCCGGTGTCCCGGTGCCTCAGTCCGACCCTGCTTGCCAGCCTGATAATACCAGGCCACAGCAGTCTGCATATCTTGGCTGGTTAACAAAAATAGGGGATCCCCTCGAAAAAAATTTGGCGTGGGGTCCCCCTATTTTTGTTAACCAGCCAGATGAAGCAGACTGCTGAGGCCTGGTTTTTCAGGCTGGTAAGGATCCAATATCCATGGACCTTGCCAGCCTGATAATACCAGGCCACAGCAGTCTGCATATCTTGGCTGGTTAACAAAAATAGGGGATCCCCTAGAAAAAAAAACGGCGTAGGGGTCCCCCTATTTTTGTTAACCAGCCAAGTAAAATGCAGACTGCTGCGGCCTGGTATTAAAAGACTGTCAAGTCCCATGGATTTTGGCCCTCAACAGCCTGATAATACCAGGCTACAGCAGCCCCACATTTGGCGCATCAAAAGATGTGCCAATTGTGGCACTTTACCCGGCTCTTACCACTTGCCTATAGCGGTGGCAAGTGGGGTAATAAGGGGTTAATGTCACCGTTGATTGCACGGTGAGAATAAGCCCGGTTAATAATGGAGAGGTGTCAATAAGACACCGATCCATTATTAATCCCAAAGTTTTTAAATGTATAAAAAAAAAGACACAGCAAGAAAAAAGTATTTTAATGAAATAAAAGAGACAACACAGTTTTCATTAATTTTATTATACTCTCATTCCTGCGACGCCATCGATCTCCTGTAAAAAAAGAAAAAAACAAAACAACAGTATACCACCTGTCCGACGCAGTCCATAGTAACGAGTGTCCCACGACGATCCAGCTCTGCTACATCGCAATGCCTGTCATCGCGACGCAGCACAGCTGATTACCTGCTTCCCCGGCGGTGACGTCATCGGACTGACTGCTTTACGGCCGGGATTACCCAACAGTCACTGCAGTTATCGCGAGAAACTGCATGTGACCGCCGGAGAAAGATGATGGCGGCCATCAAGCAGTCCAGCCCGTGACCGCCGGAGATCTTCTGCCAGGTAAGTGCCGCTGACTCCTGACAGACCCGACCGACGGACACTGACAGTGACAGTGACAAATCCGATTCCGGTATCCGATAAGACGAAAATATTGGAACTAAGTATCGAAAGTCCGATAGAGCTAATATCAGCCGATACCCGATACTTGCGGTATCGAATCGCTCAACACTAGTAATGAGATGAGAATTGATGAGGAAAGTAGCTGTTTTTTGATCGATGACGTGGCGGGTAAGGTATGTATCCATCATATTTCGGATTTTGTTCTTGATGTTAGTGACTGAGTCCCTAGACACGACTTCGTATGTATTAGTATCCGATAGTTGTCGCCTAATCTCATCCTTATATTGCACACGGTTCATCACTACTATAGCTCCCCCTTTGTCCATCGGTTTAACAATAATGCTATTATTGTTCTGCAAAGATGAGAGGACCTGTCTTGCACTGATAGAAACATTCGGATGTGATGGGAAAAAGCCAAGTCGTTGTTGGTGTGTAATGACATTGATATCACGGTCCACTAAGGAGAAAAAAGTCTCCAAGTCGTGATAGGTGTGAGGAGGACAGAAATTACTCTTATTGAAAAGGCCAAGTTTTGAGATAGAAAGTAAAGGAACCGACTGCGGTAAAGAATCACCCGTGGAATTTGTGGACAGACCAAAATGTGCTTTCAATCTGATCGCTCGATAGAAGCGTTTAAGGTACTTTTTAAGTTGAAATGAGTCCCAGGATGGAGTAGGGCAAAAGGAGAGGCACTTCTTTAAGATGGATGATTCGGCTGGTGACAGAAGATGATGCCAGATGTTGAATACCAAGTTCGGTGTCTCACCTGCGACCGTGTGGCCATCCTTTCTCCTGGATCTCCTGGTTGGTCTGTATTTGTAGGTCCGCCTCTGCGACCCTTAGCTAAAAAATGAGGGCACCCAGAAGCTGTTGAGGAGTCTCTTCCCGAGCTGAAGGATCCATCTCTTCGAGTGTTTCTTGGTCTGCGCTAAGAGCCGGTGGCACCAAATGAATCGGTCCATTTGTAGACTCGATTGTTGGAGTAGTCCTCAGAGTCTCTCTGGAGTTTCTGCAATTTACGCTCCTGCAGGGTTTTTTGATGATCTGCCAAGGCTTTTTCCATCTTGGTTTTGAGTGATGTCCAATCCGAGGAGGCTAAAGTAGCTGACAATTGAGCCTCAATAGACTGAATATTTAATTTAATATCGCTTATTGCTTTCTGGAGATATTCTGCGGTCATGACTATGATATCCAAGGAACACTTATTAAGTATTTTCTTGTACTTATCACAATATTCAGGGTTATCTGAAAAAAGGGTAGGGCGAAGGTTGCACCTAAGTCCCCTGGGAATCTTGTTTTGCCTATGGTACTCTGCCAGGGTCGTACAATGGAGATCGTATGAAATGAGTTTCTGTTTCTCCTTTTCTAAGTCCCTTGTCCTCCATTCATGTACTGGTGTTTTGAGAAATTCATTTGAGCCAGTTACTTGAGACAGTATACTGGTACTGGTGGCCAAATCATAGGCAAGAGTGTCAGTAGACATGAATAAATACGGAAGGGAAGGGACCGGTGCAAACGCCAACAATCAAGTATATAGAATATAAATTTTAGCGTGCACTCAGTCAAATATGAAGCGAGGTGCTGGTGTAGTGGACCTAGGGTCCCTGATATATAATGTATAATATACACCGCACACTCAATGGATTTGTGATGCAAAAAGTAATAACTAACATTTATTTATACACAGCTTGGCAATGAAGTAGGACAATACACAGAAAGCGATTTGCAATATATTAATGTTTCGGCTCAACCGGAGCCTTTATCAAAATCAATCGCTGCAAAACAGAAAACAGACAGTAAATAACAAGAAAATGTACAGTAGTAGTACAGTTTAAATAAATGAAAAGCAAAATAATGAAATAAATAGAAAAAAAATATAATAACATGCGTCATCCAAGTGCATATCTATGCAAATAAAGGCGGTTGAAAAATATATAGGCTGATAATGAATTACAATGTTCATAGTATACAATTGTCATAAGTGCTGGAGACAAATGAAACAAAGAGTATATAGTTGAGTCAAAGGACATATAGTTACCTTGTAGTCCAGTGCCAAAGAAACAGAGTACAGAGAAGGGTAAAAATACCCAAACGGTGTCACAATAGGACTATAGGAAATATAGAGAGTAATAGACCAGGATTAAATGCCAAATTAGCCACACCATATGTATATAAAGAGGTAGACAGCAATTTACCTAATAGAATGTATGGGTCCAGGCAGGGATCAGAGGGATCACCTTATATGGTTGCCAGCCTGTGAAGTTCACAAGGTGTATACGCAACCTTGGTCCTGCAACGTCACTTCCGGTTCGGACCGTGCATTTCCGGTCTGACGGCTCTCATATGACTATAAGTGGTGGGTGTTTGCTCTAAGGGATGAACATGCGATAAGCTGTGCGCGGGAGCGCCGCTTTTTATGCCAATCCACTACAGGTAATTATCGCTTCCTCTGCAGCACACCTCACTGAATTATAAGTAAAGGCCTGACTTGACATTGATTGATGCGTATACAGTCATGGCCAAAAGTTTTGAGAATGACACAAATATTATATTTTCACATGATCTGCTGCCCTCTGGTTTTTATGTGTGTTTGACAGATGTTTTTTTATCACAGACAGAAATATAATAATTGCAAACATATGAGTAACAAAAGCTTATATTGACAGAATGAGTTAATGCAGCAAGTCAATATTTGCAGCGTTGACCCTTCTTCTTCAGGACCTCTGCAATTCTCCCTGGCATGCTTTCAATCAACTTCTGGACCAATTCCTGACTGATAGCAGTCCATTCTTGCACAATCAATGCTTTCATTCTGTCAGAATTTTTAGGTTTTTGTTTGTCCACCCGTCTCTTGATGATTGACCACAAGTTCTCAATGGGATTAAGATCTGGGAGTTTCCAGGCCATGGACCCAAAATCTCTATGTTTTGTTCCCTGAGCCATTTAGTTATCACCTTTGCTTTATGGCAAGGTGCTCCATCATGCTGGAAAAGGCATTGTTGATCGCCAAACTGCTCTTGGAGGGTTGGGAGAAGTTGCTCTTGGAGGACATTCTGGTACCATTCTTTATTCATGGCTGTGTTTTTAGGCAAGACTGTGAGAGAGCCGATTCCCTTGGCTGAGAAGCAACCCCACACATGAATGGTTTCAGGATGCTTAACAGTTGGCATGAGACAAGACTGGTGGTAGCGCTGACCTTGTCTTCTCCGAATGAGGCGTTTTCCTGATGTCCCAAACAATCGAAAAGGGGATTCATCAGAGAAAATAACTTTACCCCAGTCCTCAGCAGTCCACTGCCTGTACCTTTTGCAGAATATCAGTCTGTCCATGATGTTTTTTCTGAAGAGAAGTGGCTTCTTTGCTGCCCTCCTTGAGACCAGTCCTTGCTCCAAGAGTCTCTGCCTCACAGTGCGTGCAGATGCACTCACACCTGCCTGCTGCCATTCCTGAGCAAGCTCTGCACTGCTGGTAGCCCGATCCCACAGCTGAAACACTTTTAAGAGACGGTCCTGGCGCTTGCTGGTCTTTCTTGGGCGCCCTTAAGCCTTTTTGGCAACAATGGGACCTCTCTCCTTGAAGTTCTTGATGATGCGATAGACTGTTGACTGAGGTGCAATCTTTCTAGCTGCGATACTCTTCCCTGTTAGGCCATTTTTGTGCATTGCAATGATGACTGCACGTGTTTCTTTAGAGATAACTATGGTTAACAGAAGAGAAACAATGATGCCAAGCACCAGTCTCCTTTTAAAGTGTCCAGTGGTGTCATTCTTACTTAATCATGACAGATTGATCTCCAGCCATGTCCTCATCAACACCCACACCTGTGTTAATGGAGCAATCACTGAAAAGAGGTTAGCTGGTCCTTTTAAGGAAGGGCTGCAATGATGTTGAAATTGTTTTGGGGGATAAAGTTCATTTTCTAGCCAAATATTGACTTTGCAAGTAATTGCTGTTAAGCTGATCACTCTTTATAACATTCTGGAGTATATGCAAATTGCCATTAGAAAAAGTGAAGCAGTAGACTTTGTAAAAATTAATATTTGTGTCATTTTCAAAACTTTTGGCCATGACTGTACACCTTGTGAACTTCATAGGCTGGCAACCATATAAGGTGATCCCTCTGATCCCTGCCTGGACCCATACATTCTATTAGGTAAATTGCTGTCTACCTCTTTATATACATATCTTGTGGCTAATTTGGCTATTAATCCTTGTCTATTACTCTCTATATTTCCTATAGTCCTATTGTGACACCATTTGGGTATTTTTACCCTTCTCTGTACTCTGTTTCCTTGGCACTGGACTGCAAGGTAACTATATATCCTTTGACTCAACTATATACTTTGTTTCATTTGTCTCCAGCACTTTTGACAATTGTATACTATGACCATTGTAATTCATTATCGGCCTATATATTTTTCAACCGCCTTTTTTTGCACGGATATGCACCTGGATGATGCATGTTATTATATATTTTTTTCTGTTTATTTCATTATTTTTTTTTTACATTTATTTATACTGTACTGCTACTGTACATTTTCTTGTT
Organism: Oophaga sylvatica; assembly: GCA_033576555.1. Taxonomy (NCBI): domain Eukaryota; kingdom Metazoa; phylum Chordata; class Amphibia; order Anura; family Dendrobatidae; genus Oophaga; species Oophaga sylvatica. The sequence continues at coordinate 97,413 of JARQOD010000370.1, forward strand.
ATTTACTGTCTGTTTTCTGTTTTGCAGTGATTGATTTTGATAAAGGCTCCGGTTGAGCCGAAACATTAATATATTGCAAATCGCTTTCTGTGTATTGTCCTACTTCATTGCCAAGCTGTGTATAAATAAATATTAGTTATTACTTTTTGCATTACAAATCCATTGAGTGTGCGGTGTATATTATACATTATATATCAGGGACCCTAGGTCCACTACACCAGCACCTCGCTTCATATTTGACTGAGTGCACGCTAAAATTTATATTCTACATACTTGATTGTTGGCGTTTGCACCGGTCCCTTCCGTGTTTATTCATGTCTACTGACACTTTTGCCTATGATTTGGACACCAGTACCAGTATAACTGTCTCAAGTAACTGACTCAAATGAATTTCTCAAAACCCCAGTACATAAACCGAGGACCAGAGATTTTGAAAAGGAGAAACAGAAACTCATTTCATACGTTTTCCATTGTGCGACCCTGGCAGAGTACCATAGGCAAAACAAGATCCCCAGGGGACTTAGGTGCAACCTTCGCCCTACCCTTTTTTCAGATAAACGTGAATATTGTGATAAGTACAAGAAAATACTTAATAAGTGTTCCTTGGATATCATAGTACTGACCGTAGAATATCTCCAGAAAGCATTAAGTGATATTAAATTAGATATTCAGTCGATTGAGGCTCAATTGTCAGCTACTTTAACCTCCTCGGATTGGACATCACTCAAAACCAAGATGGAAAAAGCCTTGGCGGATCATCAAAAACCCTGCAGGAGCGTAAAAGGCAGAAATTCCAGAGAGACTCTGAGGACTACTCCAACAATCGCGTCTAAAAATGGACCGATTCATTTGGTGCCACCGCTCTTGGGCCAGACCGAGAAACACACAAAGAGATGGATCCTTCAGCTCGGGAAACGACCCCGCAACAGCTTCTGGACGCCCTCATTTTTTAGCTAAGGGTCGCAGAGGTGGACCTACAAATACAGACCAACCGGGAGATCCAAGAGAAAGGATGGCCACACGGTTGCAGGTGAGACACCGAACTTGGTAGTCAACATCTCGGATCATCTTCTATCACCAGCCAAATTATCCATCTTACAGAAGGGCCTCTCCATTTGTCCTACTCCATCCTGGGACTCATTCAACTTAAAAAGGACCTTGAACGCTTCTATCAAGCGATCAGATTGAAAGCACATTTTGGTCTGTCCACAAATCCCACGTGTGATTCTTTACCGCAGTCGGTTCCTTTGCTTTCTATCTCAAAACTTGGCCTTTTCAATAAGAGTAATTTCTGTCCTCCTCACACCTATCACGACTTGGAGACTTTTTCCTCCTTAGTGGACCGTGATATCAATGTCATTACACACCAACAACGACTTGGCTTTTTCCCATCACATCCGAATGTTTCTATCAGTGAAAGACAGGCCCTCTCATCTTTGCAGAACAATAATAACATTATTGTTAAACCGGCGGACAAGGGGGGAGCTATAGTAGTGATGAACTGTGTGCAATATAAGGATGAGATTAGGCGACAACTATCGGATACTAATACATACGAAGTCATGTCTAGGGACCCAGTCACTAACATCAAGAACAAAATCCGAAATATGGTGGATACATACCTTACCCGCCACGTCATCGATCAAAAAACAGCTACTTTCCTCATCAATTCTCATCCCATTACACCTGTCTTTTATGTATTACCTAAAATACACAAATCACTCTGTAACCCCCCTGGTAGACCAATTGTAGCCTCCACAAACTCCATTTTGTCTCCTCCTTCCATTTATCTTGAAAAAATCCTAACACCGTTAATTAGATCTACTAGGTCTTTCCTGTTAGACACGGGACATTTTTTTAACATTATTAAGAGTCTGAATAAGGTGTCTCCAGATAGCATCTTGGTTACCATGGACGTTAATAGCCTCTATATGTCCATCAAGCATAGCAATGATCTTGAAGCTACGAGACACTTACTCAATGCATCTGACATGCCGACTGATTCTATCCAATTTTGTCTGGATCTTCTCCAATTAGTACTATATGAAAATTACTTCCTGTATGAGGACACATTCTATGTCCAGAGGTGCAGCACAGCAATGGGCTCGAATGTGGCGCCTGCCTGTGCAAATGCCTTTGTGAACTATTTTGAGATTTCCCATGTCTATTGCAATGATGTATTCTTACAATATGTCTCAGGATACCACCGGTTTATTGATGATATTTTTTTTCATCTGGTCTGGGACCTCTTATTCTCTTCAAGCCTTTCATGTATATCTTAATTCCATCCTTCCTGAACTGCAGTTCACCATGCACTTTGACCTTGATTCTGTTCCTTTCCTGGACACGATGTTTCTCAAAGATGTCAACATGGTCCTTTCTACGGACTTATATTCCAAACCTACAGACTGCAATAGTCTTTTACATTATAAAAGCTGTCATTCCAAAGCCCCCCGGGACAGTTTACCTCGCTCCCAGTTCAATCGTGTTACACGCATTGTTTCGGACCATACAGTCCTTGACACTAGAATGAACACTATGGCTCTCAAATATAAAGAAAGGGGTTATCCTGCCACACTTCTTGACAATGAAAGGACCAGAGCTTTATCACCATCGTCTCCTCCTTCACAGAGACATGCCAAGGAAAGGTTCCCATTTGTACATTCTTTCCATCTTCTAATGCCCAAGGTCTATTCCGTGATTAGAAAACATTGGCCACATCTAACTAGGGCCTATCCTGAAATTGATTCTTTCAGAACACCATCCTTGATGTGCACCAAGTGACCACCTAACATAAGAGACAAGCTCGTTAGAGCGGATATAGGCAGCGCTTTTCCTTCCACTGCCCAGAGATTACTCGCACCCAGGTGGAATGGCACTTTCCCCTGTTTAAACTGTGCCTCTTGCTCCAACATCATCAGATCCGACAATATTACCCATCCCGGACTGGTAAATCTTACCCCATATGGGGTTTCCACACATGTAATTCCAATTTTGTGGTTTACTTGGTAAAATGTCCTTGCGGACTTCTCTATGTGGGTGAAACCACACAACACATCAGAGAACTTATTGCCAGCGATAAGTCCACCATTAGGTGTGGCAAAACCTGGCTTCCATTGCCTGACCACTTTAACAAATTGAGACACACAGTAGCCCAACTGAAATACCAAGTTTTTGAACATTTATCCAGTCCGCGTAAGGGTTGGTGACCATATCAGATTACTGAAATCCCGTGAGACCTATTGGATCCACAAACTTGATACTTTGGCCCCGAAGGGCCTTTACAGAGAGATTGACTGGACATTATAATATTTGATCTAACGTTTTTTCTGTTTTTCCACAGACTCGCTAACATACTGTTAGGGTCTGCGGAACGCACAAATATATGATGTAAAGAGGTGCGTTCGCAGCCCGGGGTCCACCGTGCAGGCGGAGCCTGCTGCTAGTAAAATGGCGCAAGAAGCGAACTCTGTTATCCCGGAGAGTCGCCAAAATAAACGCCGTAACGCGCTGTGGCAATATGTGCGAACTCTGTTATTCCACAGAGCCGCTAGAAGGAATGCCGCAGCGCTATATGGCGATGTGTGCGTACTCACTTAACACCACTGAGTCGCAAAATAAACACGCTAGGGCGCTGTCTAGTGTTGAAAGCGAACCCTGTTACGTCACAGAGCCGCTGAGACAAACTTCTGTGTCCTGTCAGGCACCAAGGTACACAGTTGATTGCTAAGCGAACATAGAATGTGATTATGCGCTAATGTCCTTGCGGGAGACACCCGCAATCTATGGCGTCTGAACGCCAGGCCCTGAATACGGCAATCAAACTCCTCACCGGTTATGCCGGTAATCTAGGGCATCTAGGACACCGACCCTGACCAGCTAGCATACCAAACTCCTCACCAATTTAGTCGGTATTCTAGGGGCTTATTTCAGCCTGGCCCTAACCACACACACGCATGACCACACTGGCGCAAAGCATATGACGATTGATACTAGCGCATGGCGGTTCAGCCATGCTACCCTTTTATAGTAACAGCTACAGGACCTGCCAGAAACAAGGACCAATGAAACTTGTTCCAGAACACCAGTAGTCACAGGACCTCCCTGGCGGACCAATAGGAGCTGCTGCAGTACCTGAGCATGTGACCCCTGATCTCCAATGAGAGATCTCACTCTGGGCATGCTCAGAAGGGGAAAACAAGGACTTTGTCCTAAAGATGTCTGCTCGCCGCTAACCAGTACTGGCCACAATAGCAGAGCCTGAAGGAGCAGCAGTAATCCTCTGCACACTGTTAGACTGGGCAAGATGCTGGGACCGACGTCTAAGCTGAGCAGGCTCCACTGCAGACAGAGATGAATGGGGGACCGCAGCGGGACTGGTTTGAGACTCCCCTTGTGCAGCAGCGGGAACTCGAACCCTAACACATACTGTGACTTTGGGTGAGTTTTGCCCCTATCCCCTGGCTCTTGCCTATAAATTCCAACACCATGGCTTTCTCATATTATCTTCCTTTAAATCCATTAGTTAATGTTATTTATCCCTATATCCCTATGTCCCCAGTCAACCATATTTTACATTACTTCTCTCCCCTCTTTTATTGAATTTTATTTCTACATTGTAGCTCACATAGGACCATCATTCCAGCAGCTTCGATATTCTCCCTGTATTCAGTTGCTTAAAGTTACTCTGGCCACTTGATTCCCTTCCCCCTATGTAGTTTTTGGTCCACTCCATAGACTTCATTAAATTTCACAGTTACTGTTCTGTACCAGAACTATGATGTTAACTCTCTGAACTAACCGCACTTGTACAGGATGCACAGTTGGTATCATATGATCTGAGCCTTTTCCACAGCGGGCCCTAGTTACCAGCGCATAGTAACCATGACGCCATCTCTCCTAACCACGAGTGGCGCCTGCGCAGTGAATACACTTGGTCCCGCAACGTCACTTCCGGTTTCGGACCTTGCATTTCCGGTCTGACGGCTCTCATATGACTATAAGTGGTGGGTGTTTGCTCTAAGGGATGCACATGCCATAAGCTGGGCGCAGGTGCGCCGCTTTTTATGCCAATCCCTATATGTAATTATCACTTCCTCTGCAGCACACCTCACTGAATTATAAGTAAAGGCCTGACTTGACATTGATTGTTTGCGTATACACCTTGTGAACTTCACAGGCTGGCAACCATATAAGGTGATCCCTCTGATCCCTGCCTTGACCCATACATTCTATTAGGTAAATTGCTGTCTACCTCTTTATATACATATTTTGTGGCTAATTTGGCAATTAATCCTTGTCTATTACTCTCTATATTTCCTATAGTCCTATTGTGACACCGTTTGGGTATTTTTACCCTTCTCTGTACTCTGTTTCCTTGGCACTGGACTACAAGGTAACTATATGTCATTTGACTCAACTATATACTTTGTTTCATTTGACTCCAGCACTTTTGACAATTGTATACTATGAACATTGTAATTCATTATTGGCCTATACATTTTTCAATCGCCTTTTTTTGCACGGATATGCACTTGGATGATGCATGTTATTATATATTTTTTTCCTGTTTATTTCATTATTTTGTTTTTCATTTATTTATACTGTACTACTACTGTACATTTTCTTGTTATTTACTGTCTGTTTTCTGTTTTGCAGCAATTGATTTTGATAAAGGTTCCGGTTGAGCCAAAATATAATATATTGCAAATCGCTTTATGTATATTGTCCTTCTTCATTGCCAAGCTGTGTATAAATAAATGTAAGTTATTACTTTTTGCATCAAAAATCCATTGAGTGTGCGGTGTATATTATACATTATATACCCTGAGCAGACAACGACTGACTGTCATCAAGGCTTCCCTCCTCCTTCTCCTCTTCCTCCTCTTCCTCCTCCGCTGCAGATGCCTGATCATTAATGTGCGTCAAAGTTTGCATGAGCAGACGCATAATTGGAATGCTCATGCTTATGATGGCATCGTCTGCGCTTACCAGCCGTGTGTATTCCTCAAAACACTGAAGGACTTCACAGAGGTCTTTCAGCTTTGACCACTGCACATCCGACAACTCGATGTCTGCCCTCAAACTGCCTGCCCGTGTATCCTCCCACAAATGCATTACAGCCTGCCTCTGTTCGCACAGCCTCTCAACCATGTGCATGGTGGAGTTCCACCTTGTTGCAATGTCTATGATTAGGCGGTGCTTGGGGAGGTGGAGCGATCGCTGCAGCCTCTGCATACGACTGGAGTCTACGGGCGAGCGACGGATCTGCAAGCACAGTTTTCGCATCTTATGCAGCAGGGCTGTTAACTTTGGATAATTATTTAGGAAGCACTGCACCACCAGGTTCAAGGTGTGAGCCAGGCAAGGTATGTGTCTGAGTTTTGCCAGGGCTATGGCCGCCAAAATTACGGCCGTTATCACTGACTACCTTGCCTGGCTCAAGATGTAGACTGCCCAACCATGACTCAGTTTCTCGCTGCAAGTAGTCGGCCAGTACCTCCGCGGTGTGTCTGTTGTCGCCCAAATACATCATCTTTAAAACAGCCTGCTGACGCTTACCACTAGCTGTTCGATAGTGGCACACTCGTGTGCAACACTGGCAGCTACGGATGGAGTGTTCGTGTGACTGCGCTCTGTCTACGAGCTTTTGCTTCTGGAGGAGGAGGGTCGAACACGTACAGCCAACTGTTGCCTATACCGTGGGCTAGGCAGCACTGTCCCACTGCCGCTGTCCCCTGTGGACCCTGCATCCACCACATTGACCCAGTGCGCAGTGATGGACACGTAACGGCCCTGGCCATACCTACTGGCCCATGCATCTGTTGTGAGGTGTACCTTTCCACTCATTGATTGTTTGAGTACATGGACAATGCGGTCTTTCACATGCAGATGGAGGGCAGAATGGCTTTTCTAGAAAAGAAGTGCCGACTGGGTAGGTCATAGCGTGGGACAGCGTAGGCCATGAGCTCTCGGAATGCTGTGCTTTCAACCAAACAGAAGGGCATCATCTGTAATGAGATCAGTTTGGCAATGTAGGCATTCAAAGCCAGTGTATGCGGATGAGAGGATGAGTACTTTCTTGTCCTACTCAGAGTGTCTGCTAGGGTGAGCAGGACTTGAGAGCTGCATATGGGGGAACTAGCGGTGGACATAACAGACTGAGAGGGGGTTGGTGGTGGTGATGGCTTAGATTCAGTCTTTCGTTGAAAAAACATTGTGATTCCCTGACTGCTTTGGCCTTGCGACAACACCTCAACATTTCTTGCTGGTAGTGTGCTAACCGGTGGACTTACAGTGGGGGAAGCGATGTAGCGTTGCTAGCAACTTCAGTCGGAACAGGTGCACATGTGTTACCTGAGGTTTTGTAGTCCGTCCACGCTTGCAAGTGCATGGTGTTTAAATGTCTAAGCATGCAACTGGTATTCAAATTTCTGAGATTTTTCCCTCGGCTAAAGGTCCTTCCGCACTTCTTACTGATAACCTTTGCCTCATCAATAGGATTTTGGTCAAAAAAGTACCACACTGCACTCTTCCTACTGTGGGATAAATTTCAGGGCTTGCACGCTGTGCTAATTTGACCATATGGCCAAGCTGTCCTGCAACTCTTTTTGTTTTTTTAACACGTTTTTGTACTGCTACGGGCCTGCCAGATAACCGCAGCTGCGATGTCGATGCCTGCTGCGGATCCTTCTCCTCTGAGCTATTGCCAGCGGCACCCTCTTCCGCCAATGGATGCCAATCTGGGTCAACAGCTGGGTCATTCATCACCTCCTCTTCAATTTCATCTGTACCTTTCTCTGTGTCACCGTGTAAGGTGGTATAGTATGCGGGAAGGGGCACCTGAGTTTCATCAGGGTCAGATTCTGGCTCAATAGACTGCAAGGGCAATGTAGTGCTCTGGGTGAATGTACCAGCAGAATCATATAGCAGTGGCTGTGAATCCGTGCACTCCATGTCAGATTCATCTTGGTCTGGGGAATTCAGGATTTGACTTGATAACCCAGGCATGGTATGTGAAAAGAGCTCCGTGGAGAAATCTGAAGTGTGGCCTGCCGCATCCTTCAATTTTGGTGGGGGTGAAGGACACAAGGAAAGGTATTGTTCCTGACCAGGAGCCTGCACTGATGATTCAATGCTTACGTTTATGAAACTTCAGAAGAGGAGGCGATAGAGCTGGAGGCTGTTTCTGCAATGTAAGCCAAAACCTGTTCCTGATGCTCCGGCTTTAAAAGCGGTTTACCTACTCCCAGAAAAGGGAGCCTTCCAGGCCTTCTGGAGCCAAACGATGAATCAGGCTCAACATCTCCTGCCTTAGGTGCTATTGTGCTTTTGGCACTACCAGGAGATGCACCACCACCACCATCAGTACCAGCTGCCCCCCCTGCCCACGTCCGTGGCCTCTTCCACCATACTTCCTCATGTTTGGGAAAATGTACCAAAAATACCAGCAGATATATGGTACTGTATCAGAATTGTGCAACTGTATACGGTGTAGGGGAAAATTGTTAATCTCTGTATATATTTCCGGAGTCACACACAGACGCTCACAGGCTCAGTATGGATTAGACCAGAATATAAAAAGCAGAAAAAAGGTACTGTATCAGAAGATACCAGGTGTATACAATGTCTTGGTAATTGTAAATCTCCGTATATATATTTGCTGAGTCACACACAGACCCTCTAAGGTTCAGTATGAATTAGACCAGAATATAAAAAGCAGAAAAGAGGGTACTGTATCAGAAGATACCAGGTGTATACAGTGTAGGGGTAATTGCAAATCTCTGTATATATTTCCTGAGTCACACACAGATGCTCTCAGGCTCAGCATGGATTAGACCACAATATAAAAAGCAGAAAAAGGGTACTGTATCAGAAGATACCAGGTGTATATAGTATAGGGGAAAATTGTAAATCTCCGTATATATTTCAGGAGTCGCACACAGACGCTCTCAGACTCAGTATGGATTAGACCAGAATATAAAAAGCAGAAAAAGGGTACTGTTTCAGAAGATACCAGGTGTATATAGTATGGGGGAAAATTGTAAATCTCCTTATATATTGCCGGAGTCACACACAGACGCTCACAGTCTCAGTATGGATTAGACCAGAATATCAAAAGCAGAAAAAGGGTACTGTATCAGAAGATACCAGGTCTATATTGTATAGGGGAAAATTGTAAATATCCGTATATATTTCAGGAGTCACACACAGACGCTCTCAGGCTCAGTATGGATTAGACCAAAATATAAAAAGCAGAAAAAGGGTACTGTTTCAGAAGATACAGGTGTATATAGTATAGGGGAAAATTGTAAATCTCCGTATATATTGCCGGAGTCACACAGACGCTCCAGCTCAGTTTGGATTAGCCAGAATATCAAAAGCAGAAAATGGTACTGTATCAGAAGATACCAGGTGTATATAGTATAGGGGAAAATTGTAAATCTCTGTATATATTTCCGGAGTCACACACAGACGCTCTCAGGCTCTGTATGGATTAGACCAGAATATAAAAAGCAGAAAAAGGGTACTGTATGAGAAGCGTACAGATGTATACAGCTTAGGGGTAATTGTAAATCTCCGTACATATCTCCGGAGTCACACACATACGCTCTCAGGCTCAGTATGGATTAGACCAGACTATAAAAAGCAGAAAAACTGTACTGTATCAGAAGATACCAGGTGTATATAGTATAGGCGAAAATTTCAATCTCCGTATATATTTCCGGAGTCACACACAGACGTTCACAGACTCAGTATGGATTAGACCAGAATATAAAAAACAGAAAAAGGGTACTGTATGAGAAGCGTACAGCTGTATACAGTGTAAAGGTAATTGTAAATCTCCGTATTTATTTCCGGAGTCACACCAGACGCTCTCAGTATGGATTTGACCAGAATACAAAAGGCAGAAAAAAAGGTACTGTATCAGAAGATACCAGGTGTATATAGTGTAGGGGAAAATTTCAATCAATCTCTGTATATATTTCCGAAGTCACACACAGATAGTTAGCATGTATTTGTAGGTGATACCAGCCGGTACACAGTAGTGTGTGAGGAGCGTACAGCTCTATACGGTGTGGGAAAAAATGAACGCTTGGTAACTGTGTAGAAAAAAAGAATAAAAGTATTAGTGCTGTGTAAAAAGCAGTCTGCACAACAGTGTACACACAGCAATACAGCTAGCAGGCAGCCTAATAACCAGCGCTGCTGCACACAAGAAAATCCTCCCCTGTCACTGCACACTAACTGTACAGCACAATTGCTATCAGCACAAGCACATAAGAACTTCTCTTTCCAGCCCTAACGTGTCCATTAATTTTCCATCAGAGTGCAGGCACATATTGACTTAGCCGTTTTGATGTGTATGAGACCTTGGTGTGCCCCTATGCGCGTGCTCGGTCCCGCAACCCATGGAGTATTACATAGCGCACACGCGCCTAGTTGTGGGCGCTTTTGTCAGCTCATCGTTTGGGAACATTGTTATCGAGTCTGCACATGTGTTTTTTCCTCCTGTACACTCCTCACCCGAATGTAACTTTTCTCCATTCTACCCCGAAACTGTTGTTCCTGCCATCTTGGTACTCCAATTCATTACCAGTTTTCTTACACAATGGCGATAGGCTTTTTGACATACACTAAAGGTACTGCACACTAACATCCCGCTACGATCTCTTACGTTGCAACTAATGATATCGCTGCGGATGTTTCAATCGCTAATGGCACATTAGCGATATATTAACACGCTATCGCCGTACGATCTCTTAACCTTAGCGTACAAAATACCGCTAATCGCTAAGAAAGTGCCAGCTTAGATATTACCCGCGGAGCGCCACGATGAAATAGGTCCGGAACGATTCCACGACGACAGATCCAGCAGAACGTCGCTGAAGCTGCGCACTGAACAATATCGCTACGGATGAAATAGTGACTTTTAGCGATACCGTTAGCGATATGTTTAGGTGGCATAACCTTTAGTATGGCTTTTGAATTCGCACATAATATATTTAGTATGTTTTTGTGTGTTGATGTAGTTGTGGCTACTGCTTCCATTCACCTAACACGGAAGAGATGGATCTATCTGTACACCCGGAAATACTGTTTTTGCCATCTTGGTGCTCTCCTCGAATGCCTGGTCACAGTTGCAGCTGTGATAATCATGTAATTAAGGCTGGATGATATTTAATTCTAATAGAGTGTACTCATAGAATACTACCTACCCCTGAGGAAGCCACAGCAGTGGCGACACACGTCGGGTTCTTTACTAGGCTCCTTTGACAAACCATTCCCTGCAAACTGGTTATGAGCTATGGCATCTCAGTTTGGTATGTGTTGGTGTCACTCTTATGTGGCTCCACTCTCTAACTGTTGATCTCCAAATCATTCTGGGTAAGGGTGACACCTTTCTTCCTTCACTTTTACTTTATAATATCTATATTCATGTGAATACAGGCAGATTAAATAGCTGGTATTTATAGTTTGTCCCCTATTTACACCTGGGGTTTTTTGTGGGATTGCTTATTAATATATTTTGTATTCAACATCAATGTTATTGATAACAGATTTGATACAGCCAGTATCTTGTGAGTCCTGTAATATTTTTTCCCCATAATATCGGCTGTTTACATTACACACTGTGGGTATTGTGCAATTGGGTATGAACTGATGCACACAGGTTTGTCTATGGGGGTCCTGTGTTTATTTATGTTTTAGATGTTTTATAGTGTTTCATGTTTTCACACTCAAAAATTACCTATCTTATCTGATTTTGAGTGGTCCTGATCCTATGACTTGTCGTCTTCTTTTGCTAGCCTATATCTGAGTCTCATCAGGATCATCCCCCCCAAAGGTAACTCTGATGACGAGGGTCGGATGTTGTTCGAACAACTTCTTCCTACCGAATCAGTTCGGCTTGCGTGAGCGCATCACAGTTTTCATGAATGAATCTTCACACTGAGTGCGTCGTTCCAAGTGATGGGGTGGCTAGTACATTGCGCAGAATAAATGAGATTTTCGGCATTTGAGCATATGTTATTGACCCCGAGGGTGTCAATTGATTGGAGCGTAATAGAAATTAAAAGGAGTTTCTTTGATGAGTATACAAAAGAGAATATTTTGAGGAATACTCCAATGAGAGGCTGACTGAGTGCAGCAGAGATGGTTGAGCACTTACACATCGCATGGGATCGCTAAATAGTGACGTTTTTTAGCGATCCCGTTAGCGATGTTGTTTGTGTGGCATACCTTAACTCTTGTTGTTTATATTTATTGTTTTTAGATGTTTTTTATAGTGTGTTTCAGTGTGTTTTTGCTCACTCGAATAAAATTACCTTATCTTTATCTTGATTTTGAGTGGTCCTTGATCCTATGACTTGTCTCTTTTCTTGCATAGCCTCAGATATCTGAGTCTCATCAGGGATCATCTCCCCCCCAAAGGTTAACGTCTGATGACGAGGGTCAGGATGTTGTTCGGACCATACTTCTTCCTACCCCGAATCCATGTTCGGCTTGCGTGAGCGCATCACAGGTTTTCAGTGGGAATGATTCTTCACACGTGAGTGGCGTGCGTTCCAGGGTGATGGGGTGGCATTAGTTCACATGGTGCGCTGAATAAAGTGAGATTTTTTTCGGGTCATTTGAGATATGTTATTGACCCCGGAATGTGGTGTCAATTGATTGGTGAGCGTTAATATGAATTATAAATGGGAGTGTTCTTTTTGATGAGTATATAAAGAGGAATATTTTGATGGAATACTCCATATGAGAGGCTGACTGAGTGCAGCAGAGATGGTTGAGCACTTTAACCTTTAACTGCCATATCCCCTGATGACTCCAATACGGAAGAAACGAGTTGGGAGGCGGTTCTATTTTTGAATGGCATAATAATGCCCTCATGGATTCCTTTCTAAAGAGCTATATGAGGATGTTGCGGCTATTTTGAAACTGGACTTCTTTTCAGATGGGTGAGATCGTTCTAATTATTTATGAAACACATCCTGTAGATACAGACCTTTAAACTGGATCATCAGTGGTACTGATTTATCCTCGTTATGTCTGATTTATAACTCTAGTGTATAATTTGTTGCCAGTATTACTGATAGTCTCTTCATTTCAAATCGTCTCCTCTTTGACTATTAGGTTATTTGTGTGTGGGGATTTGATTTCTTATATTTGTGTCTATTTTAAACTTATAGATTAAATGCTAACTTTTTATTCTTAAATCCCTTTTTTTGCTGGTTTTCCCTGCCCTGAATCCAAGCTTAAACAAATTTGGGGCATCGGTGCAGATTTCCTCCTCTTGACTCTGCAAAGCTTTTGAGTACACTTCTGATGAACGTGGCATAGAATGTGTGAACAGCTCTTCAGAGTCACCCATTTGTGGTTCTATACAGTCAGTTGAACGGTTGGATAGTTGGGACGCGGGGGAAGCAAGAGGAATTTTGGTGCCACATCTCTGGACTGTACAGGGTGTGATGTTGAGGTGGACGAAGAGGAGGAGAGGCCACTTGAAACTGCACTTGCCATCCACTCGAGTGCATGCTCTTTCTGGGCATCATCGACAAGGTGTACCGCTGTGCATCTGACAAAGAAAGGTAGTGGTGTAGCCTGTCCTGTAACATAAGTTGTCAGTTGTCTTTGTATACGACGAGACTTTGCTTCACTAGTGCTTTCACAACATTACCACCTACCCCATGTACACCTTGAACACCAAGCTTGATTCCCCTTCCACCACGGCCTCACTTTTTCCCTGTCATGTTGCTCAGATAGTGTGGTAGGAGCACAGTATTATCAACAAAAATTAGTTTTTAAACTCACACCACCTCTGGAAACAGCTGAATTTCAGCGACAGTAAATTCAAGGTTGAAATATGGCGTACTGTATTCTGTTAGTCACAGAAAAAAGGATTGTTTGAGTGTGGATGAGGCCTGTATGACAAAGAAGTTATGCTACAAACAATTTTAAAGTCAGGTCCTTTACTGTATGACGTTAATAACAGAAGAATTTGTTTGTGGCTAATGGATCAGGCTGATATAACAAACAAGATGCAACAAACTATTTTAGACATCAGGTCCCTTACTGTGTGACGTTAATAACAGAATAAATTTTGTGGCCTATGGATCAGGCCTCTAAAACACAATAGATGTAGCAAACTATTTTTAAAGTAAGGTCCCTTACTGTATGATGTTAATAACAAAGAATTTGTTTGTGGCCTATGAATCAGTCCTCTATAACACACTAGATGCTACAAACAATTTTTAAAGGCAGTTCCCTTACTGTATGACAGTAAAAACGGAGGAATTTGTTTGTGGCCTATGGATCAGGCCTCTATAACACACTAGATGCTACAAACTATTTTTAAAAAAAAAAAGGAAAAAGTAAGCAAAAACCCTGCTGTAACAAAGTAAATAAAAAGCAAGTGCACTTAACTAACAGAGTTTTTAGTGATACTGTTTTTGATCAAAAATAGCATAAAAGCAATCCCAATGCGTCAAGGCAACTCTGACGAGACAGTCCTAGCACTGTCTAATATTAAAAACCTTAAATTAAATTTTTTTTAAAAAATTGAAAAAAATATTTTAAAGTCAGGTCCTTTACTGTATGACGTTAATAACAGAAGACACTTTTGTGGCCTATGGATCAGTCCTCTATAACACACTAACACTAGATGCTATAAACTATTTTTAAAGTCAGGTCTCTTACTGTATGACGCTACTTACAGAATCATTTTTTGTGGCCTCTGGATCAGGCCTTTAAAGCTTATCCCCTTTATTCCATCCGACGTACTATTCCGTCCAGTGACCCTGGACCTAATTCCCATGGACGGAATAGTACGTCATGGGCGATCAGCTGCGCCCCCGGGGGGGAGCGCAGCTGATCGCGGCCGGTGTCAGCTGTTTATCACAGCTGACACCCAGCACTAGTGTCAGGAGCGGTCACGGACCGCTCCCGGCACATTAACCCCTGGCACACCGCGATCAAACATGATCGCGGTGTACCGGGGGACACAGGGGAGGATCGCGCAGGGAGGGGGCTCCCTGCTCGCTCCCCTGAGACCCTCAGAGCAGCGCGATGTGTCGCGCTGTTCCGAGGGCCCCCCGTCCTCCATCCCTCCTCAGGCTCCCTCGGATCCAGAGAATGGACCACTGTACACCACAGCCCGGATCTGCTAAAATACTGTGATGTCCCACCCTGGGAGAAAGTAAAAAATTAAAAAAAATAAAAATAAAAAATGGTAAAAAAAATTATAAAAAAAAAAAAAAATATTCCCCAATAAAATTCATTTCTTCCTGTAAATAAAAAAACAAAACAATAAAAGTACACATATTTGGTATCGCCGCGTCCATAACGACCCCCCCTATAAAACTGTCCCACTAGTTAACCCCTTTAGTGAACCCCTTAAAAAAAAAAACGAAGCAAAAAATCAATGCTTTATCATCATACCGCGAACAAAAAGTGGAATAACACACGATCAAAAGACCGATATAAATAAACATAGTACCGTTGAAAACGTCATCTTGTCCCGCAAAAAACGAGCTGACATACAGCATAATAAGCAAAAATAAAAAAGTTATAGCTCGCAGAATAAAGCGATGCAAAAATAATAATTTTTTTATATAAAATTGTTTTTATTCTATAAAAGCGCCAAAACATAAAAAAATGATATAAATGAGGTATCACCGTAATCGTACTGACCCGAAGAATAAAACTGCTTATCAATCTTACCACACGCGGAACGGTATAAAACGCCTCCCCCAAAAGAAATTCATGAATTGCTGATTTTGTTCATTCTAACCTCCCAAAAATCGAAATAAAAAGCGATCAAAAAATGTTAGTGGTATAAATGGTACCAATAAAAACGTCAACTCGTACCGCAAAAAATAAGACCTCACATGACTCTGTGGGCCAAAATATGCAAAAATTATAGCTCTCAAAATGTGGTGATGCAAAAAACTACTTTTTGCAATAAAAAGCGTCTTTTTAGAGTGACAGCTGCCAATCATAAAAACCCGCTATAAATAGTAAATCAAACCCCCTTTATCACCCCCTCAGTTAGGGAAAATAATAAAATTAAAAAAAATGTATTTATTTCCATTTTCCCATTAGGGTTAGGGTTAGGTTGCGGCTAAAGTTAGGGTTAGGGTTGGCGCTAACGTTAGGATTAGGGTTAGGGGTGTGTTAGGGTTAGGTTTGTGGTTAGGGTTGGGACTAGGGTTAGGGATGTGTTGGCGTTAAGGTTGGAGTTAGAATTGGGGGGTTTCTGCTGTTTAGGCACATCAGGGGCTCTCCAAATGTGACATGGCGTCTGATCTCAATTCCAGCCAATTCTGCGTTGAAAAAGTCAAACGGTGCTCCTTCACTTCTGAGCTCTGCCATGCGCCCAAACAGTAGTTTACCCCCTCATATGGGGTATCAGCGTACTCTGTACCACAAGAGTTATTGTGCAATTTGTCCTATTTCAGCAGCAGATGAAGGAAGGGAGACACACTAGTCATTACTAGTGGGTAGGCGGAGCCCACATAGGATAGAAACACCTCAGATTTAAAAAAAGTGTTGACCGGCCCCTCCAGCTTATAGGGCTCCTCCTACTCCAGCTCTCCAGTCTAAAATTTGAGGTCACAGAGGATAGTCGCTGCTGGAAGCAGCTCCTCAGAAATTTTTTTATTTTAGTCGGACAGAGACTTGGACCGCCATGGTCTGGTCTAGGGGTCTCAGCGCTGCTGGACCCCCACCTCTCCTTTGGCGGATCTGTATTACCCTGTAAGGTGGTCCCTGCAGAACCCTGCCGCCCTGGGGGATGAGGATTGCTTCCCTGGCGGGGACGCAAACCGCGCTTTTAGGGGTCACTGCGTTCCCCGCCCTGGGGGGAAGCTACGGGCACAGCGCCACAAATCTCTGAGGGGTCCCTGTGGCGCTCAGCGGGTGAGTACTCCACATTTTAATGTGTTTGAGTGCTTCAGCGACTGCTGCGGCAGCCGCTGTTACATGTGACATGTTGGTGACTAGTGTCTTTTGTCCGCAGGTGGATGCCTGCAGGACATGGAGAGCGGAGGAGTCGCGCGCCCTTTTTTTTTTTTTTTTTTTTAATTTCGGTCTGAGCGCGCGCTTTACTACTGTTTCCGGCTTCTCTCTCAGAAGCACAGCGCGGCGGCCATTACTGGAAGCGGAAGGCTTCCTTCCTCACTCTCCTCTCCTCCCGACAATCGAAGACGCTACAACCGCGGCCAGCTGGGTGAGTCGCTTTGCCTGTCAGGGCAGAAGCTTAATCCCCTCACCCCCACAGCGCAGGACACTGAAGCTACCGCTAACGATCATTATAACGACGCATACTAATGCGATCGTTTTTGTGATCATTTTAATGTCCTAGTAGCTGCCACAGTGGGCGATCTCATTGACGACGCATAAGTGGTTAGCGATCCCCTTAGCGACTTTGGCGGTCATTGCGATGTACAAATCAGCGCATATTTTAGCGTTCTTGTTTCGTGTACAAAGGCAAAAGAAGCATACCTTTGAGAGCACTGTCCTGCAGCTGTTACCTCATAAGAGGCACCTGGGGCTCGCACACCCTTTCATTAAACAAGGGTTGTGGGGGTCTGCGACATTAACCCCTTCTTTGGCGGTTAACCCTTTATTGGGGGACAGCTGGGTAGCTCTCTTTAAGAGCTTTAACCCTTCAGCGTTCGTTTCTTCTTTAAGAAACCACACTGTCCTAGTTACTGACAGGTTTAACCTGCCATATACTGTGTGAGGACATGTCAGATCAGTGTCCAGGAGGTGTGGACCGTCTCCCAGATCCACTACAGGATCAGTCTCGCGTATCTGACACGCAGACCTCGACGGCGTCAGCGCAGCGGTCAGAGGTTTTCAGTGATGTCAAAATGGAGGCCCTCGCTCGTTCTATGATGGCCTGTCTCACCTTCTAGGTTATTGGGTGTCAGCTAGATCCTCTCAGAGGAAGCGACACAGGCCGGTGCCTTCATTCTCGGCAGCGACTCGGAATCTCGGGCATGGAGGGTTTCCCTTTCAAGCTCAGATGGGGAGGTGTCCGATCGGATAAGGAGGATGGCAGGGACTCTCTGCTTCTCTTTTGGGTCGTACAGAGGCTTTTATTGGAGCCATGAGGGAGGCGTTACAGTTACCGGAGGAGGTAGCTAGACGTCCTGTAATTCGGCCGGATGTTTTCAGGAGTCGCATAGGTCGCGATCAGCATTACCACCCTGAACACGCCCGATCTCATCTGATCTCGGAAGCTAAGCAGGGTTGGGCCTGGTTAGTACTTGGATGGGAGACCGCCTGGGAATTCCAGGTGCTGTAGGCTTAAAGGAACGACCTGTTCCAGATAAGTGTTTTCAGCTGTATCCGTGTACGACGGAATTGATTGATAATTGGATTCCTTCTCCTGAAGTGGATGTCCCTTTATCCCAGCTTAGCAAGTCCTCATACTTCCTGTTAAAAGGGAAGGCGAGTTTGCAGAATCCGCTGGACAGAAAAATGGAGATGCGGCGAAATCCATCTACGAGGCCGTGGGTCATGGATTCAGAGCATGTGTGCTTGTAAAGCTTCTCTAAGCTGGTTAGACTGTTACGGACGCGTGGCAAGATAGATCCCTCTATCCGAGGTAATGGGCTTTTTAAGTTTGAGGATGCAGCCCGATATGACAGTGATGCAGGTTTGGATACTGCGTCACTGCTGTCCAGTGCCAATCCTAGGCAATCACAGTCAGGAGAGCACTGTGGCTTAGACAGTGGACCGGAGAGCGGTTTCCAAGCAAGGTTTGCTATCCTTAGCTTACAAGGGTGGTCAGCTATTTGGATCTGACCTCACTGGCTGATTGCCAAGGCAAAGGCAAAAGAAAACGGCTTTACCACAGCGAAGAGCTGTGACTTCTGCGTCTGGCAGGCATAGTGCCGGTAGTAGTCGGCGGTCCTTTCGGTCCAGGGGACGGTTCGGTCAGCCCTCTTGGGGATCGGGTCGTCCCTCTTTTTTCGGGAAAAAAAACGCTCAGAAATCCCGCACTCCCTGGAAACAGAGCTTCCGCCAAGAAAGTGGGAAGCTGACAAAAGCCCGCAAGGCGGACTGACGCCAGGGTCTCACTCGAGGCTCTCGAGTGGGAGGTCACCGGCTCCAATTCAAACGACTTGGGCTTCCCGCTGTCGGACGCCTGGGTGACGCGGGTTGTGTCGGCAGGCTACTTCGTAGAGTTTCTTTCTCGACTCCCAGACAGTTTTTTGCCACTCTCGCATTCCGTCAGAGCCCAAGCTATTTGCCGCTCTACTGCGGGAGGTCGATTCCCTTCTGAGAAGGGTGTGGTAGTACCGGTTCCGCGGAGGGCCGGGGAAGAGGGTTTTTATTCCAACCTCTTTGTGGTCCCCAAAAAGGAGGACAAATTTCGCCCCATTCTGGATCTCAAAAGATTGAATTGGCATGTCCGTACCCGGAAATTCCGCATGGAGTCACTTCGCTCCGTTGTGGCGGCCCTGTCGCATAACGAATCGACATTCGGGATGCTTTTTTTGCATGTTCCCGTCGGAAGGGCCCACCAACGCTTCCTTCATTCTGCCATAGGCCAGGACCATTACCAGTTTGGTGGCCCTGCCATTCGGGTTGGCCTCAGCACCCAGAGTTTTTACGAAAATTCTGGCACCTCTCATGGCGATTCTGCGAAGACAGGGGGTTACGATTCTTCCCTATCTGGACGACCTTTTGATTGTGGCGTCCTCAAAGGAGGAGGCGGTGACGGCTCGCAATCTATCCCTTCAGCTCCTGGAGGACTTCGGGTGGCTGGTCAATTGGGAGAAGTCGTCTCTGGAACCGTCACAGTCAATCCTGTTTTTGGGAATGCATTCGACACGGTACGAGCAGTGGTGTCTCTGCCTCCAGACAAGCAAGCGAGTCTTCTTTGACATGTAATGAAGTCTTCGACAGCAATGTTCTTCGAAGGTGTATGCGCCTTCTGGTTTGATGGTGGCCGATGGAGGCAATTCCGTTTGCCCAATTTCATTCCAGGGCTCTCCAAATGCTCATTTTGAACCGTTTGGATCGATCGCAGTTTTCACTGGATTGCAGTGTCATCTCTCCCACAGGGTAAGAGAGTCTCTAGGATGGTGGTTAGTCCGGAAGTGTTATCCTGGGAAGTCCTTCCTCCCTCCGAGGTGGTCGATCGTAACCACCGATGCCAGCCTGACGGGCTGGGGGGTGTCTGGAACGATCTCTGGATTCAGGGAGTTATGGTCGTTGGAAGAGTCTGTCCTGCCGATCAACATCCTGGAATTGAAGGCAATTTCCTTTGCCTCCAACACTGGATGGTCCCTTTAAGCGGTCTACCATCCGAGTGCAGACAGACAACGCGACGGCGGTCGCGTATATCAATCATCAAGGTGGGACGAGGAGCTTCAGGCTCATGATGGAAGTGTCTCGAATTCTGGTATGGGCCGAGGCCAGAGTACCAGCCATCTCTGCGATTCACATTCAGGAGTTCATAATATACACAGCGGACTTCCTCAGTCGCGAAAAGAGGGAAATTCCGGAGAATGGAGTCTTCATCCGAAAATTTTGCACTGCTGTGCTCCCGTTGGGGAACTCCCCAAGGGATTTGATGGCATCCAGGTTAAAAGCCAAGTTACCGACGTTCATGTCCAGTACAAGGACCCGAAGGCTGTGGGGGTGGATGCTCTGGGCTCCTTGGGACCAATTCGAGCTAATCTATGTGTTCCCGCCGATATCCTTACTTCCTCTGGTGTTGCGTCGGATCAGACTGGAGAGTCCCGGCTATATTGATAGCCCCAGATTGGCCAAGGAGGCGGGGTTTTCTCGACACTGGTGTCGCTTTTGGCAGCGCCTCCACTTCCACTCCCTCTTCGCCCGGACCTGTTAACCCAAGGGCTCGTTCGTCACCCGGACCTGAAGTCTCTGCGTTTGACGGCGTGGCTCTTGAGACCGAAATCTTGACCCGTCAAGGTTTTTCAGCCGAAGTCATTGCCACTCTGCGAGCTGCCAGAGGTCCGGCTACTACTAGATTATCACAAGACTTGGGAAGCCTTCTTTTCGTGGTGTTCGGGTTCTTCTAGGAACCCGAGGATTTTTTCCATTCCCAATTTGTTGGCCTTTTTGCAGTACGGGCTGGACAAGGGTTTGGCAGTTAGCACTCTGAAAGGACAGGTTTCTGCTCTGTCCTTGCTGTTTCGGAAGGCTATCACCTCGGTAGGGACGTACGTTCCTTTTTTCCGGGGTAACCCGTCAATTTCCGCCGCGGAAGGCGCTTGTGTTCCTTGGCGGCTCAATCTTGTCTTGGAGGCTCTTCAACATGGGCCTTTTGAGCCTATGGACTCTGTTAATCTTTCCTTTCTCTCTTGGAAGGTTGCCTTCCTAGTGGCGGTCACTTCTTTGAGAAGGGTTTTCTGAGTTGGCGGCTCTTTCTTGCTCGCCTCCTTTTCTGGATTTCACCCAGATCGCGTAGTGCTTCGCACACGGGGCGACTTTCTACCTAAAGTGGTGTCACAGTTTCATGTTAACCAGGATATTGTATTGCCCTCGCTTTCTCCGGAGCCAAGGAATGCGAAGGAACGGGCCTTGACACATTGGATTTGGTGGGCTTTGAAGTTCTATTTTGTCTATTACTCAAAGTTTTCGGAAGTCGGATTCTCTGTTTGTGATTCAGAGGTCGTCGACGTGGGCAAGGCTTCCAAGGATTCTATAGCTCGTTGGATTCGGTCGGCCATTTTAGAGGCTTACGACTTAAGGGCGAACCTTGCCCGATTAAGATTCGAGCTCATCCACAAGGGCTGTGGGTTCATCGTGGGCTTTTCTAAACCCTCCAGCCTCCGGTCCACCGGCTTAACATATACAAAATTTTATAAGGTGGACTCAGTGCTTCGCTGATGGGCCTTAGGACGTAGGGTCCTGCAGGCGGCTGTAGTTTAAAGTTCTTGTGAACTTTAGTTAGCGCTAGTTGCGCATTTATTTAGGTTGTTTGGGTATCTGCCTTTTTGTTTTTTTTGCCCACCCTTATTTTTTGGACTGCTTTGGGACGTCCCACTAGTAATGACTAGTGTGCTCCCTTCCTTCATCTGCTGCTGAAACACGGATTTTGGTAAGAACTTACCTGTAAAATCCTTTTCAGCGAAGAAGGAAGGGAGACACACATCCCTCCCATGGCAGAAGTGTGTTGTTGTGTTTTCAGATGCGGCGTGACCCTTCTTGATAGCGATTATCTGGGCTGAGGTCGGCCGCTAAGGCTCTGTTCCAGCATTGCCAGCTCATCGCAGTGGTCAGGTTCAGTGAGTAGTACCTGGACTGTGTGGTTGTTTCGGCTATATGCATAACCTGTCTTCTTGTTTTTTCTCTGAAGTCCTTCAGAAGGGGTTATGTTGCTACGCTGGTGAAAATTTGCTCTTCCTTAGCTTGGGTACGACTGGAGAGCTGGAGTAGAGGAGCCCTATAAGCTGGAGGGGCCGGTCAACACTTTTTTTTAATCTGAGTGTTCTATCCTATGTGGGCTCCCCTACCCACTAGTAATGACTAGTGTTCTCCCTTCCTTCTTCGCTGAAAAGGTTTTACAGGTAAGTTCTTCAAAATCCGTTTTCTTCTGTTACCCTTGGAAAATAAAAAAATTGGGGGCGACAAAATCATTTTTTTAAAAAAAAATGATTTTTTTTTTTTTTTTTAGGCTGTATGTTATAAATTTTCTGTGAAAACACTGGGGCTTCATAGCTCACCCATTTTAGATAAGTTCTGTGGGGTCTATTTTCCAAAATGGGGTCACTTGTGGGGGGTTTCCACTTTTAGGCGCATCAGGGGCCCCAAATGCGACATGACGCCCCCAGACCTTCCATAAAGTCTGCAATCCAAAACGCATACTTTCCCCTTCCCCAGCCCAGACGTGCACCCAAAAGTATTTTCCCCCCATATTGGGATCCGTACTCAGGACAAATTGGCAACAAATTTTGGGGCCCCAAATTTTCCTGTTACCCTTGTAAAAAAAAAATTTGGGGGGAAAAAAATATTTTTTAAAAAAAAAAATTTTTTTTTTTTTTTAGGCTGTATGTTATAAATTTTTTGTGAAGCCCTTGGGCTTCATAGCGCCACCACACTTCTAGATAAGTTCCTTTGGGGTTTTTTTCCCAAAAAGGGGTCATTTGGGGGGGGGGTTTCCCGTTTAGGCGCCATTCAGGGCTCTCCAAAGCGACATGACGCCCCACCCCCTCCACAAAGTTGCAACCCAAAAAAAAGCCTATTTTCCCTTTCCCCAGCCCGACGGCCATAAAAAGTTTTTTTTTTCTCCCACTAGGGGATCAGGTACTCAGGACAATTGGACACAATTTTGGGGGGCCAATTTCCCCCGTTCCCCCTTGGAAAAAAAATTTTGGGGCAAAAAATCATTTTTTAAAAAAAAAAAAATTTTTTTTTTTAAAGCGGGGACGTTAAAAAATTCTGTAACATTTTTGGGGTTAAAAGTGCTACCCACATCTAGAAAATTCCCCCTTGGGGGGGGCTAATTTCCAAAGGGTCTTTTTTGGGGGGGGGTTCCAGTTTAGGCGATCAGGGGGCTCTCCAAACACACATGGCCCACCAATTCTGGTTTTAAAATTAAACGGCGCCCCCCTCCCCTTCCAAAAAATCTGCCATGCATCCAAACATGGTTTACCCCCAAATTGGGTATCAGGTACCAGAAAAATTGCAAATAATTTTTTAGTTTGTTACCCTTGGAAAATAAAAAATGGGGTGAAAAGATAAATTTTGGGGGAAAAAATATGATTTTTTTTTTTTTCGGTCTACGTTAAAAAATTTGTGAAGCATTTGGGGGGAAAAAATTTTCTCCCCCAAAATCTAGTAAGTTCCTTGGGGGGCTGTTTCCCAAAGGGTAAATTGGGGGTTTCCCTGTTTGGGCACATCAGGCAACATGGCGTCCAACCCAAATTTCCCCCCAAATTTTTGGGTTTGGGAAAAAAAATCAAATTTGGTGCCCCCTTCCACCGACTTCCAGGCCAAAAGGGGGGAAAAAACCAAAAACAATTTTTTGAGGTCCTTTTCTCCGAACCTATGGAAAAAAAAAAATTTTGACTAAGAGATAATTTTTTGTGGGAAAAAAATGGTTTTTTTTTTTCCCGGGGATTATAACTTTTGTGAAGAAAAAGGGGGGTTTAAATGCTCACCAAAAATCTAGAAAAGTTCCTTAGGGGTCTAGCTTCCAAAAGGGGTCACGGGGGGGGGTTTCCCTGTTTAGGCTCATTGGGGCACTACAAACGGAACAGACCCCCATCATGTTTGCATTCCAAAACGTACTGTTCCCCTTTTCCCAAGCCCTCCCCTGCCCAACATTTTTCCCCCCCTACATGGGGGGATCGGACTCAGGAAAATTTTGGAAAACAATTTTTTTGGGCCTTTTTCCCTTGTAAAAATAAAAATTTTTGGGACTAAAAATTTTTTGGGAAAAATTTTTTTTTTTTTTTTTTTTCCACATCCAGGCATTTAAACTTTTTTGAAAATTTGGGGGGGAAAAAGCTCACAACAGATCTAAAAAGTTTTTGGGGGTCTATTTTTCCCAAAAGGGGGTACTTGTGGGGGTTTCACTTTTTAGGCGCATCGGGGGGTCTAAAAAAGACAGGGTAAATCTCAACTCCCCAAAATTTTTGTTTGAAAATCAAAGGCGCCCTTCCCTTACGAGCTCTCCCCCGTCCAAACAGTGGTTTCCCAATTAGGGTTTGGGGGTACCAGGAAAATTTCACAAAAAATTTTTTTGCCTTTTCTCCTTTTACCCTTGTAAAAAAAAAAAAATTTTTTTAAAAAACATTTTTTGGCTAAAAATTAAAATATTAAAAATTTTTTTCCCTTTCCCCTTGTTCAGCTCCCCTAGCTTGAAAGGGGGATTAAACTTCTTGAAAATGGTTGAGTCCTTTTGGGGGCAGTTTTTTGAATGCTGTCATTTTTTGGGGATTTTTTCTATATAGACCCCCAAATGCTCAAAAGGAGGTGGCCCCCAAAAAAAAGGTTTGTAAAAATTTTTTTGTAAAAATTGGGAAACATGGTAACTTTTAAAACCCTTTAAAATTTTTTAAAAAAAAAATTTTGGTTTTCCAAAAATTTGCTGATTAAAGAGCTGTGGGAAAAATTTTTTCTTAAAATTTGTGTGACAATTTCTTGTTTTAAGGAAAAAAATTTTAAATTTGAAAATTGCAAATTTTCAAAAATTTTTGCCCCATTTTTTTTTTCAAAAATAAACCAATTATAACGAAGAAATTTTCCACTAAGGAAAAACAATATGTCACGAGAAAACATTCCCCAATCGGAAGATTTGAAGGGGTTAGAGTTTAACCCATAAAGAGCAGTGGTCAAAATTTAAAATTGGCCCGGCATTAAAAATGAAAACCCCCTTGGGTGTGAAGGGGTTTTTTTTTTCTTTTCAATGGTCTTTTGATTAAAAATTTTTAAAACATGTCGTTAAAAGACTGAATGTTTTTAAAAAACAAAATCATGCCCAAGAAAAACAAAGCATGTAATTCAGATAATTTTGTTCGCATTTTTGGGGTTAAAAATTTCCCCGTATGACAGAAAAAAAGGACTATTTTCTTTTGGGACAGAGATAATAAAAAAAGTAAAATTTTCAATTTAAAAGAAAATATTTTCCCCAAACAATTTTTTTTATAGGGTTAAAAAGAGTAAATAAACGCGAGAATAAAGAAAAAAAAGAGTAGGAGAGGTTTTTTGGGGGTGGTTTTTGGAGGGGTCACGGTCAACACGTTGTTAGCA
This sequence comes from Oophaga sylvatica, assembly GCA_033576555.1. NCBI lineage: Eukaryota > Metazoa > Chordata > Amphibia > Anura > Dendrobatidae > Oophaga > Oophaga sylvatica. Next base: position 123,156 of record JARQOD010000370.1, read on the forward strand.
CGTTTGTTAACCATGACAAAGCTTTGCTCGAT
>JARQOD010000370.1:123287-161152 GCA_033576555.1 Oophaga sylvatica
CCATTGTTGACCCGTTTGCTCCTTGGGGGAGGGGGGCGCGGAAAAACCAAAAAGGAGGGGGACCGCAGCCGTCGACATAGCAGCTGTGGTTTTTTGGCACCAAAGCGTCCCAAAATGTGTAAAAAAAAACAAAAAATTGCGGACAGCGGGGCCAATGGTCAAAATTTAGCAAAGATGCAACCCTAAAAAATTTTTCCAAGAAGGAAGAGGAAGGTGCCCTTTTTTGACCAAAATCCTATTGATGGGAAAAGGGTTTATCTGTAAGAAGGGGGGGAATGACCTTTTGAAAGGGGGAAAATCTCAGACTTTTGATTCCCAAAATTGCTGCTTAGACTTTTAAACACATCACTTGCAAGCGGGATGGATCAAACCTCAGAGGCTTTGCAAAAAAACCCATCCCTGCCCTCCCCTGCATGTGAAAGACCGCATTGCCCCTGCACTCAAACAATCATGAGGGAAAGGTGCACCTCCAACAGATGCATGGCCATAGGGGGCCAGGGCCGTTACGTGTCCACACTGGCATTTGGTTTTTAAAGGTGGTGGATCGGGGCCCCGGGGGCGCGCGGGGGGGAATGCTCCCTACCCCACGGTATAGGCAACAGTTGGCTGTGGGGAATTCGACCCCCCTCCCCTCCAAACGAAAGCCGTTGACAGAGCGAAATCACACGAGCCCCACCGCAGCTGCCATGTTGCCACAGGTGTCGCCTTCAAAAGCTAGTGGGGAAACATCACAGCGTTTTAAAAATGATGTCTTTGGGGGATAAAAAACACACCCGGGAGGTCTGGCCGACTACTTGCAGCAAGAAAAATGAGTCATCTGGGGGTCTACATCTTGACCATAAGTTTAAAAGAAAATCACTGCAAAGTAAAAATGTTCAAATTTTGCATCTGGTGACAGTTTATTGAAAGGATGGGGCACTTGCTTTGGCCAAGCTGGCCTTTATCAAAAAAGTCCTGAAAAAAACAAACAAAATAAATTATGACTTTGAAAATATAACAGATATAACATATAAAAAACGTACAACAAAAGTACAAAAAACTACACAAATTTATCCCCGGGGTTTCAAATTGAATCCTCATAAAATACCATGGGGAACTAAAAAAAGTCATGGGCAGTAGGGGGTTATCATGTCGGAGATATACAAAACAAGCAATAGGATCAAAAAGTATCATACTCTTTCAAATAAGTTCATCACCAGGGGGTTGTGAAATTCATAAATGAAACCTATAAGCAAAGGTGAAAGAGGGTCTGATTATGTAAAGTTCCAAAAAACCTGGAACTAGTAGGTACTGTTTATAGAGACACAAATAGATTGCATAAGAGAAAATTTACATAAATGAGAATTATCATAGAGTTAAAATACCAGTATAGTCAGGGGTCCCAGTATGTCCCAAATTCATGGGGAGTCAATGTTCAACCGGACCACATAAGCTGCATAGAATACAATGATAGAGGGATACAAGTCAGGAATAGGTGTCAGCATGAAAAGACATGCTCACCCATTAGGAATACTTACGACCATTGGTGCCGCTGAGTGGGACGCAGACACTGCCGTGTCTAGGCGATGTGTGGCAGGCTGTGGGTAACGCCGGGTTTAAGGAGAAGCGCCGGCTAACCACGTGACCGAAAGTGACACAGGGCGCTTTCCGGTCATGTGACCAGAAGCGTCAAAGCCGCATTAGTAGTGTATTGTATGGTAACCAAGGGAACCAGCGCCTGCACAGTTGAGGGATATGTGATGCCTTTTGTCACATGAACAGACGCGCTGATCGTGCCTCAGCAGTCTGGTATTACACGGTATCCAAGGATGCAAGCTCATGCGTAAATGAGGGCCAATGGCTCTTCAGTGTTGTGGGCAAGCGCCTAACTGTGAGGACATAGACAGAAAGTATGTAAGTGTGGATAAAGAGGCTAACAACTGTGTAAGTTGATAATAGCAATGTAAATCAGATTCATTACAGCTGTATGGGATTTAATAGTTCTATACATATAGATATGCAAATAGCAGCGTAGTACACAATGTATATATAACATAACTGGTAGGAGTCCAAACTCAGAGGTGACAAAAAAAATTGAAAAAAAAGGGGTGATATAATGAAACATAGGGGAAGGAGGGTAAAAACATTAAAGGGGAAGAGGGGTAAGGGGAGGGTTTTTTTTTTAGATATCTTACCGCCAAGAAGGATATAGACGGACAAAGAGATGAGTTCAGTGGGTCTAGTGAGAGGAAAGATACATCACGTTAGCCAATCGTTAAGAGTTATATTAACCAATCAATCTCCCTGTTGAGACCTTTAGAGTGTAGGGTATCCAGGGTATAGATCCAGAACGTTTCGCGTTGTTTCAGAAGTTGAATGTGGTTGCCACCTCTGATGGGTCTGGGGACTTTCTCAATTACTTGAAACCTAAGATGTGATACGTTATGTTTTGCCTCTTTAAAATGTGCCGGCAATGGCAGCCATGTCTTTGTGCACCTAATAGTGGACTTATGGAAGGAAATGCAGTCCCTTATGGCTTGAGTGGTTTCACCCACGTACAGTAACCCACAAAGGACATTGGATGATGTAGACGACAAAGTTTGTTTCACAAGTGAAAAGTATTCTATGCAGCTTATGTGGTCCGGTAGAACATTGACTCCCCATGAATCTGGGACATACTGGGACCCCCTGACTATACTGGTATTTTAACTCTATGTTAATTCTCATTTATGTAAATTTTCTCTTATGCAATTTATTTGTGTCTCTATAAACAGTACCTACTAGTTCCAGGTTTTTTGGAACTTAACATAATCAGATCCTCTTTCACCTTTGCTTACAGGTTTCGTTTATGCAATTTCACACACCCACAAGGTGTTATGACACTTCATTTTGAATGAGTATGATACTTCTTTGACTCCTATCTGCTTGTTTTTGTATATCTACCGACATGATATCACCTATACTGTCTCCATGACTTTTGTTGGTTCCCATGGTATTTATATGTATGGATTCATATTTGTACCCCAGGATACATTTGTGTACGTTTTTGTACGTTGTTGTACGTTTTTTATATATTAGAACCTGTATATAGTGTACATAAGCTCATATATTTATATCTATGTTATTTTTCAGCGACTTTTTTGATAAAGGCCATGCTTGGCCGAAACGTCAAGTCGTCGCATTACTTTCAATAAACTGTCACCAGATGCATAATTGAACATTTTTACGTGTGCAGTGATTTTCTTTTGAACTTACAGTAGTTGGAACATTCAGTTCCTTCTCACAAGCACCGTACAATGAAACCTCTTTAGTCAAGTGCTAACCATTTATCTATATCTACATCTTGAGCCAGGCAAGGTAGTCAGTGATAACGGCCGTAATTTTCTGGCGGCCATAGCCCTGGCAAAACTCAGACACATACCGTGCCTGGCTCACACCTTGAACCTGGTGATGCAGTGTTTCATAAATAACTATCCGAAGTTAACAGCCCTGCTCCATAAGGTGCGAAGACTGTGCTCGCACATCCGTTGCTCGCCCATAGACTCCAGTCGTATGCAGAGGCTGCAGCGATCGCTCCACCTCCCAAAGCAAAGCCTAATCATAGACGTTGCAACAAGGTGGAACTCCACCATGCACATGGTTAAGAGGTTATGCGAACAGAGGCAGGTTGTAATGCATTTGTGGGAGGATACACGAGCAGGCAGTTTGAGGGCAGACATCGAGTTGTTGGGTGTGCAGTGGTCAAAGCTGAAAGACCTCTGTAAAGTCGTTCAGTGTTTTGAGGAATGCACACGGCTGGTAAGCGCAGACGACGCCATCATAAGCATGACCATCCCACTTATAAGTCTGCTCATGCAAACTTTGACGCACATTAAGGATCAGGCGTCTGCAGCGGAGGAGGAGGAGGAGGGAAGCCTTGATGACAGTCAGCCATTGTCTGCTCAGGAAACTGTCCTGGACGAGGTGGAGGAAGAAGAGGAAGAGGAGGAGGATGAGGGGGATGATTAATTTGGGGAAAAGGATTCTTTTCAGGGGGCAAGAGAAAATGTTGGCTTGCCAAGGTCAGGTACAGGGTTTGTGCATGACTGGAGGGATGTGGATTTGGCAGAAAGTGCTCCTCCACCCACCACTGGCAGTGCATCATTGACACCTGGAACATTGGCCCACATGTGTGATTATGTCTTGCGGATTCTAAAACGGGACCCCCGCATTGCCAAAATTATGAAGGATGATGACTACTTGTTGGCCAGCATCCTCGATCCACGCTATAAAGGCAAATTACAGAACATCATGCCACAGGAGAACCTAGAGCTAATATTGGCGAACAAACAAGCAACTCTGGTAAACTGTTTGTTAGAGGCATTCCCAAGCACATAGCAGCGGTGCAGGTTCTACCACGAGCCTTACTGGGCAACATGGAAAAGATGTTCGTGGTGCACACAGCCAAAGTGGAATTGGAGACAGGGGTTTCATGACCATATTGTGGACTGATTTCTCGAGGACCGCTTACACGATTGGTAATACTGAATTGATTGCAACAGACAGGAGACAGCAGTTGTCAACTATGGTTCAAAATTACCTCTCCTCCCCTATCGATGTTCTCCATCACAGTTCATTCCCCTTTAACTACTGGGCCTGTAAACTGGACACCTGGCCTGAATTGGCACAATATGCCTTACAGGAGCTCGCTTGCCCTGGCGGTAGTGTGCTATCAGAAAGTCTTCAGTGCTGCTGGATCAATCCTGACAGAAAGAAGGACCCGGCTGTCGACCCCAAAATGTAGGTGATATCACCTTCATTAAAATGAACCATGCCTGGGTTTCAAAGGATTTTGTACCACCTTCCCATGATGACACATAGGTTGCCAGCAAATTGGCTCGCTTTGTCCTCCTCTTCCTCCGACTTCTCCAATTCCTCAATTTGCAGCTTCTGAACGTCCAGCCTACACCTCAACATATGCCAGTTTTTCCACCTCCCTAACTGTGCTATGCCTCCCCCCACAACTTTAGCCAAATAACCCCCAGTTTTCAATGCGTTACTATTATAAAGTAAATTAAGGTTACCAAGCTTAAGTAATAAGAATTGATGTCGTTGTCATTGAAATGTGCACTGTAGGTGTGTTTACTGTCCTCCACTCACTGCCGACTTTAATTCCCCATTGACTTGCATTGCGGTCCGACACCGACTCGACTGTTTCCGTTAGTCGGCCGACTTCGTTCGACTCGACTTTTGTAAAAGTCGAGCCGACCGAAACACGACTCGACCCTCCCGGAGGCAAAGTCGCTCATCTCTACTTTTTAGGATAAAAGAGTATGTGATATCACTTATTTTAAGGTAGATTTGCTATACAGAGACTGAGCAATTCCACAGACAGTCACCCCAAAGCATATGTTTTTATCAAAGATGAGAAAGGAAATATTTGCAATAATCCTAGTTAATTAGTTTTAGATATATGACTGTCAGTTATTTCTAGAAGATAAAATAAAAAAGACAAGGCAGTCCTACCACTAGTCAATGTATTTGATTATCATTAACCTTTTTTTAACATTCAAGTCTGTCACAGATTTTAATCAAACCTGTCTGCTGATTCAGGCTGCCGAAGCTACAGGCAGCATGAATGTGAGCCTCACTGCTCAATTGCAGCAGATACATTTTAGTTTGGGACACTCTGGCGTAAATATAGTTAGAAGATCTTTCCATGGACCATAGCCACAGATGAGATTAGTCTGATGTTGCCCCTGGGCTCTGATTCATGCTGCCCACAATTTGGGCAGCATGAATCAGTTAGATTTCCATTAACCAGCATGCTGTATGTTCAGAAGGGAAGGAATGATATTGGAAGTATCAATATTATGATTGTCTTTTTTCATTCAAATAAATAAATATTATTCTTTGCATGAAAAAGAAATAAAATGTCAAAAGAAAGTTGAATCCGTAAAGACTCCGTTCTCTTCCAGTGCATAAAATGTATCCCCCTCATGCAATGAACACTAAGTTGTTGAGAAACTTTCTTAATTGCTGCACTTGCAGCCTCATTTACATAAAGATTTATAGTTGATTTTTTTAGTGATTTCTTATTCATTTGCAGTCAGTAAGTTATGTTTCAATTTGTCTTTTAATACTCTCCTCAGCCATTTAACAAAGTTGGGTGACCCTAAAGTTCTATACAGATTCCCTATGAGACAATTTGGGTCGAATAACTATTTAGCAATAATAACGCCTAAGGATTGTCTTACTGCAATTACTGTCTTTCTTCTAAACTATCCATCATTTGTGCTCCCAGTATTGAGAACAAGGATCTGCTATTACTTTAATTATGTCTCTAGAAAATTTCCACAGATGGTTTTGAAAATATATTAAAATCAATAAATGAATAAATATTCAATGCTTAGTAATTTCTCAGATATAAATAACTTTCATTGTGTATTCTGCTGTTTAATTTCATGCATCCTCCATTTATGTAGTGAGCAGTAATTGTGTATTAAAGCATGCCTAAATTTTACACATATATTTATTTTATTTGAAGGTATTTATGGTTATTACTGTACTATCATAACATAAATTTAGAATAGAGTACAAAAAGCTACTTGGTACCATTTGGCAATTTAATTAACAATCCAAGCCAAATTACTATAAAATAGCAGAAAACTGTAAAAGGATAAAAAAAAGAAAAACAAAAAAAATTAATTTCATTATGACCGTGCTATTTGTTATATCTTTCAGGTTTTTATGCAAACTACTGAGAGGATGAACACAATAAATCACTTTTACAATACCATGCTAGTAAAGAAAGGCATAAAGCAGTCTGAAGCCTATAAGTGCTGCCAACAGCTCTTGTTTTAATGAATTCCCTTTTAGATGTCCATTAAATGCTCATGGCAAATGTACTCATAATGGAAATAGCAAATCTAAATGGGCTGATATGAATAATCCATGGAGTTTAAATTCTGGTTTATGATCATCCTCACATTTAGATTTCAGGACAACGTAGTTTAGTTTTCATTACAGTTTGGAATAATGCGGACAGGGAGTAATTGATTGCTTCAAGCATATTAAAATCAATGGCCTTCTTCTCAAAGAACCAGTTCAATGCAATAATTGGAACGTTATGCATTGATTTAAGAATCTAAGCACAATGTTTTGTGTACATGAACCTTTATCTTAAAAGCAGAAAGAATATGTTGAAAGAATATATACGCTTGAATCGTGATTGTTAAAGTCAATTATTCTAAGAGAAATCTGTCAATTTATTCAGCAACACAGTTAGCAGTTATATCCCCACTCAAAGATATGTTATAATAAACCTCAATATTTGTAAGATACTTACAACAAAATTATAAACTGTAATATACATTTCTCATGATTTAATCCTAACGGTCAAATTGTAGGTTTTCACAGTATATATAAAAATTAGAGTAATTTATCCAGTGTAAGCAGACTATCAATTGCCAGGAAATGTACATAAAAAGTTATTTTACCATGATTTGCAAAAACATGAATAAGATCAAATAGGCATTGCTTTGCCACTTCTAGATAATTATTCAGGTTTTCTATTCAATTTCCTTTGGCTTACTTGTTTGTGGCCCTACAATACATAATAAAAAAAAGATTAATCCGAGGGTGGTTTGCACATTATTGACCAGGCCAATTTTTACTATTCTGACCACTGTCCCTTTATGAGGTTATAACTCTGGAACGCTTCAACGGGTCTTGGCGAATCTGAGAATGTTTTTCGTGACATATTGTACTTCACGTTAGTGGTAAAATTTCTTCGATTTAACTTGTGTTTATTTGTGAAAAAAATGGAAATTTGGCAAAAATTTTCAAAATTTTGCAATTTTCAAACTTTTAATTTTTATGCCCTTAAATCAGAGAGTTATATCACACAAAATAGTTAATAAATAACATTTCCCACATATCTACTTTACATCAGCACAATTTTGGAACCAAATTTTTTTTTGATAGGAAATTATAAGGGTTAAAAGTTGACCAGCGATTTCTCATTTTTACAACACCAATTTTTTTAGGGACCACATCACGATTGAAGTCACTTTGAGGGATCTATGTGATAAAAAATTACCCAAAAGTGACACCATTCTAAAAACTGCACACCTGAAGGGGCACAAAAACACATTCAAGAAGTTTATTAATCCTTCAGGTGCTTTACAGGAATTTTTGGAATGTTTAAAAAAAATTACAATTTAACTTTTTTTCAAAAAAATTTACTTCAGATCCAATTTTTTTTTATTTTACCAAGGGAAACAGGAGAAATTGGACCCCAAAACTTGTTGTGCAATTTGTCCTGAGCATGCTGATCCCTCATATGTGGGGGAAACCACTGTTTGGGCGCATGGCAGAGCTCAGAAGAGAAGGAGCACGGTTTGACTTTTTCAATGCAGAAATGGCTGGAATTGAGATCAGACGCCATGTCGCATTTGGAGAGCCCCTGATGTGCCTAAACAGTGGAAACCCCCAAATCTAACTCAAACCCTAACCCCAACACACCCCTAACCCTAATCGCAACACTAACCATAACCCTAACCACAAACCTAACCCTAACACACCCTTAACCCTATTCCCAACCCTAACCCTAATCCCAACTCTAACCCCAACTCTAGCCCCAACCCTGACCCTAACTTTAGCCCCAACCCTAACCCTAACTTTAGCCTCAACCCTGACCCTAGCCCCAAACCTAACCCTAACTTTGTGTGTGGTAAAATTGATAAGGCAGTTGTATTCTTTGGGTCAGTACGATTACAGTGATACCTCATTTATATAATTTTTTTATGATTTGGCGCTTTTATAGAATAAAAGCTATTTTTTAGAAAAAATAATTATTTTTGCATCACTTTATTCTGACAGCTGTAACTTTTAAATTTTTTCGCTAATGACACTGTATGGTGGCTCAGTTTTTGCAGGAAAAGATAACATTTTCAGCGGTACCATGTATATTTATATCTGTTTTTTTGATCACGTGTTATTCCAATTTTTGTTAGGCCGTATGATGATAAAGCATTGTTTTTTGCCTTGTTTTTTTATGGTGTTCACTAAAGGGGTTAACTAGTGGGACAGTTTTATAGGTCGGGTCATTATGGCCACGGCGATACCAAATATGTGTACTTTTATTGTTTAGATTTTTTTATTCAAATATTTATTTAGTCATATAATATATATTAATTTTTTTATTATATTAAATTATTTTTAAAAATATTTTTACAATTATTTAAAAAAATTATTTTATTTAATTCTTACCTTTACACTTTGTCCCACTATGGACAAACATTTTGTGCAGGCTGATCGATTCTATAGCATGCAGATGAAGCAGCATCTGCATGCTGCAGAAGCTGTCAGCGCTGCAGCTTCTGTGCACACTGACCTGAGAGGCTTGCTGACATGCACTGTGCATGACAGGAAGCTTCTCAGCTCTGAAGACCCAGATGTCATCATGACAACATCAGGTCTCCATGGCAGCGATCGGGACCCCGCAGTGTTGCTCGGGTTCTCTGATACAAAGGCAGAGGGGCTGTCAGCCCCTGTGCCGGCTCTGGAACGCTGCGATCATGTTTTATTGCAGTGTTCCAGGGGCTAAAGTTCCGGGAGCGGTCCGTGACAGCGCCTGGCACTAAATGCCAGGTGTCAGCTGTCAGAATCAGCTGACACCCGGCCATCATCGGCTGCGCTCCCCCTGTGAGCGCTGCCGATCGCACATGACGTACTATCCCGTCCATGGTCAGATAGGCCCAGGGCACATGGACGGGATAGTACATCAAAGGTCAGAAATGGGTTAATGATACCATGTAATAGTATCAAGATCCATAAATTATCAAAAAGCTAAATGTAAATTACTTCTGTAATTTTCTAAAAAAGGTCTGAATTCTTAAATTAACCAAATGTTTGAGTGTTTATTATCTGAACCAAATAAAAAGACTTAAAAGAATGTGTGTGGAGACACGAGGGTAAATGGATTCTCTCGTCTCACCAGATGTCTTTAGAAAGACCACATATACCAGGGCTCATCCCAATGAATACCTACACTCCTTTCCAGTGAGCAGGACACTACTCAGACAACACAGGGTGAGGGTAAAACAGAGTGGCAATAATTTATTGAACCACTAACTGACAATAACAAAGAACAGTCTCAGCAAAATACACAAGATGGTGCAAAAGACAGTCTTGCCCTCCTGTTTAGTGTTGAGCGATACGATACTGCAAATATCGGGTATCGGCCGATATTGGCTGTATCGGAATTCCGATTCCGAGTTCCGATATTTTCGTCATATCGGATACCGGAATCGGAATGTCACTGTCACTGTCAGTGTCCGTCGGTCGGGTCTGTCAGGAGTCAGCGGCACTTACCCGGCAGAAGATCTCCGGCGGTCACATCCCGGGCTGCTTAATGGCCGCCATCCTCTTCTCCCCGGCGGTCACATGCAGTATCTCGCGATAACTGCAGTGACTGCTGGGTAATCGCGGCCGTAAAGCAGTCCGATGACGTCACCGCCGGGGAAGCTGGTAAGCAGCTGTGCTGCGCCGGGATGTCAGGCTCTGCCTGTCATTCCGATGTAGCAGAGCTGGATCGTCGTGGGACAATCGTTACTATGGACTGCGTCGGACAGGTGGTATACTGTTGGTTTGTTTTTTTTATTTTTTTACAGGAGATCGATGGCGTCGCAGGAATGAGAGAGTAATAAAAAAAATGAAAACTGTGTTGTCTCTTTTATTTCATTAAAAGACTTTTTTCTTGCTGTGTCTTTTTTTTAAACATTTAATAACTTTGGGATTAATAATGGATCGGTGTCTTATTGACGCCTCTCCATTATTAACCGGGCTTATTGTCACCGTGCAATCAACGGTGACAATAACCCCTTATTACCCCGCTTGCCATCTTTTGATGCGCCAAATGTGGGGCTGCTGTAGCCTGGTATTATCAGGCTGTTGAGGGCCAAAATCCATGGGCCTTGACAGTCTTTTAATACCAGGCCGCAGCAGTCTGCATTTTACTTGGCTGGTTAACAAAAATAGGGGGGATCCCCACGCCGTTTTTTTTTCGAGGGGATTCCCTATTTTTGTTAACCAGCCAAGCTAAGCAGACTGCTGTGGCCTGGTATTATCAGGCTTGCAAGGTCCATGGATATTGGATCCTTACCAGCCTGAAAAACCAGGCCTCAGCGGTCTGCTTCATCTGGCTGGTTAACAAAAATAGGGGGACCCCACGCTAATTTTTTTCGAGGGGATCCCCTATTTTTGTTAATCAGCCAAGATATGCAGACTGCTGTGGCCTGGTATTATCAGGCTGGCAAGGTCCATGGATCTTGGCTCCTTAACAGCCTGAAAATCCAGGCCTCAGCGGTCTGCTTCATCTGGCTGGTTAACAAAAATAGGGGGGACCCCACGCCATTTTTTTTTCGAAGGGAACCCCTATTTTTGTTAATCAGTTCCCTCTGACGTCACTGATGGTGTCCCTGGCTGACCTGAAGTGAAAGTGGAAAGCAATCAATTAAGCTTTCCACTTCCTCTCCTGTCAGCCAGGAGAGGAACTCATTCATTTGGGGGTTTACTGTGAGGCTGCAGCATTAGCTGCGGTCCCTGCAGTAAACATTAACCCTTTCTGAAGGATTACACCGTGGGACCTGACTGTGCATCGGATTGGTAAGAATAATTTTGCTTTATTATTTTATTTTTATTACAGGAAATGGTTTTAGCAGGTAAATAAAATATGGTCAAAAACTGTGTGATTATTTCATTAAACTTCTTTTTTATTAAAGTGTGTGTGTTTGATTTTTCTTTCATACAATAGGATTAATAATTGATAGTTGTCTAATTGACAGCTCTCAATTATTAACCTGGCTTAAAGTGACCTTTCAATTGCAAGGTCATTTTAACCCCTTATTAACCCATTCGCCACCGCTACAGGGCAATGGGAATAGACGGGCAAAGTGCCAGAAAGGGCAAATCTAATTAGAGATTTGCCCTTTCTGGGGTGTCTGGGGGCAGATGTTAGTAGCCGGGGGGAGCTAAAAATAATGGTCCCTCTCTGGGCTATTATTATCTGCCCCCACTCACTGGCTTTGTCTGTCTGGTTGTGAAAATAGGGCGGGAGCCCACGCATTTTTTTCAGCAATTTTACACCTCATATATATATATATATACATGTCATTGAGTTTTTGACACATATATATATATATATATATTTATAGTTCATACACTTCTACATAGTATAATAGCCGCTAATTCAATTGCCGGCTTTTGTGAAAATGCAGAACCCGACATGAAATGACACTTGGTGTACATAGGGTTAACCATGTCCTTTGCTATCTGATTTGCACAAACAATTAAATCAGTCTATGTGTGCAAAATTTCACACCTGTAGGGGTTAATTAAAGGTGTAAATTCGTAGCAAAAAAGTCCATTTAATTTACACCTTTAATTAACCCCTACAGGTGTGAAATTTTGCACACATAGACTGATTTAATTGTTTGTGCAAATCAGATAGCAAACGACATGAAAAGACATGGTTAACCCTATGTACACCAAGTGTCATTTCATGTCGGGTGCTTCTGTCTTTTCACTGAAGCCGGCTTTACCCGGCAATTGAATCAGAGGATATTTTACTATGTAGAAGTGTATAAACTTTACATATATGTATATATATATGTCACAATGACATGTATATATATATATTATATATATATATATATATATATAATGTATTCTATGTGTGTATATTTAGTGTTTACAAGGAAAGAATGGGGTTTTTTTTAGTTCCGATATTTTGTTCCCATAGACTTACATGGGACTTCCGGTATCGGTATCGGGTATCGCCGATATTTTAATGGTATCGGCGATACCATTCCGATTCCGATACTTAGGGATATCGGAAAGTATCGCTCAACTCTACTCCTGTTGACTGGCCGGAATTAGAGCAGCTGCGACTTCGGGCATCCAAGCCCTACTACTCCAACCAATAGCACCCTGTCTTTGGTGGGCACCCACAGAGAAAGTAGTGGCAAGTTTAGGAAGCTGTGCGGTGAGGTATGTGTCGAGATGTCCCAACCTGGATTCTCCAAATGATTTTGAGAATTCAGTGATAGTCAATGGAGCAGATCTGCATTTCTTCAGCTGCGGGTGTGGTCCCATAACCTCGCATCCTGTACAATCTCTCTGGAAACAGAGGCAGATCCCCTTTTATAGTTCATAACTGTCCTTCAGGCCATCATACACAGGTCAGGAGGAAGGTGGGATGAGGCTATCTCTCATTGTTCGAGTAGTTAATCAATGTCGATAGTTTGTCCTTCAATGTTTGCTAGTCAACAAGCTGCATGGACTGATACAATGGGTTATCAACTTGTTTGTAAACATCAATTGTTCAATAACCCTGCATCCCTGACTAGAGATGAGTGAACATCTTCAGAAAACATTTGCCAGTCTCAAATTCGGGTTGATCATAGCACATTCAGATTAGTGTTTTTACTAAAAGTCCGCAAAATTCGGTCACAGGTCGATAAATCATTGCGTTTCTGCTAATGCTCTTGTTATTACTTTGGCTAGGACAGTGGTGCTTTATGATGAGCGGGGGTGTGCGGAGAAATGTTTAATGAGGGAAGGGGTGTGGAGTAGTTAGAGGAGCATGTGAAAAGATTACAGGAGCAGCGCACGTTTTTTTTTCCCCTTAACTTTATGTGTGTTGATTCCGGCAACCAATCAGGGCTCAGAAAGCATCCACAATGTCATGACACAAGGTCTTCTGTGATTGGCTACTGAAGTAACATGTCCCTGGGCATAAGAAAAGTGGAAATCTTGTTTTTCTGGCACCATTTGCTCAGTGTCACAGTGCAGAAAGGTCGCTCCTGCGCTAATTCTGATGCTAAAAGTGAACTTGGCAGTTAATAGATAGGATCCTCTTCTGTGTGGAATTAATCTTCCAGCATCGAAGAAGATTGTGCAAAAACTGTGTGGCAGTCTTCGGAGGCCCCATTTGCTATTTCAAATTGTTTTTGCTAAAAATGTGTTTCCACGTAAAAAACATTAGGACTAATACTGGGATGAAGCCAGGAAGGCCAATTAGCTACTCCCAATCATTTTTGATAAAACTGTGTTTCAATGGCAAATGATAAGGCCAGATTTCCATGCAAAAATCGTCAGGCCTAATATGGTGGTGCAGCTATGAGGCCCAATTACCTACTCCAAATAGTTTGTGCTAAAACTCTTTCAGTGGCAAATCAGAATGCCAGATTTCCATGTAAAAATTGTTAGGCCTAATATTGTGATGCAGCCATGAGGCCCAATCAGTTACTCCAAATTGTTTGTGAGAAATCAGTGCTTCTGTGGCAAATCATATGGCCAGATTTTCACTTAAAAATCGTTAGGCATAATATTGGGGTGCAGCCATGAGTCTCAATTAGCTTTAGCTAATCAAAATCTTTTGTGATAAAACTGTGTTTCAGTGACAAATCTGAAGTCCACATCTGAAAATATAAATTTCTTGTGCTAATACTGCTGTCCTGAAACAATGCCACATTTTGGCAGAATACTATGTTGTGCTGGTAATATTTTGGCCTAGGCAGGAGTCCACATTTCTAAATATAAATTCTTTGTGGTAATACTATGGTCCACAAGTAAGGCTACATTTCTCCAGACAAAATATTTTGTGCTGGTAATAATTTTTGCCATGCATAAGTCCACATTTGAAAATACAAATTGTTTGTGCTAATAGCATGCTCCTAAAACAAAACCACATTTAAGTATATACATATTTAGTTCTACTAGTTTTTCTCCAGCCAGTGTTCCACATTTCTAATTCTAAATTGTTACTACTAAAAGCATGCAGCAAAAAGCAGGTTACATTTCAGTATATAAATCCTTTGTGCTGATTGTGTGGGCCAGCCAGCAGGCCACATTTCACATTTCAGTATGGGACAGAGCTTGGAGCAGCATTTCTAGCTTAAACATTGATCAGTAACAGGTGGCTGAGTGAGAGGTGTAAGCCTGAGGCTATGTGCACACGTTCAGGATTTTTCGCGTTTTTTAGCATTTTGCGGCAGTTTTCCGCTGCAAAAACGCATGCATTAAGCATCCTATTATTAGAATGCATTCCGCAATTTTTGTGCACATACTGCGTTTTTTTTTCCGCGAAAAAAACTTATCATGGAAAAAAACGCAGCATGTTCATTCTTTTTGCGAAATCGCGGCGATTCCGCCGCCATAGGAATGCATTGAACCGCTTACTTTCCGCATGTGGTTATGCCCCCCATGCGCAAAGTGAGAGGTTCATGTGCGGATGGTACCCAGGGTCTGGAGGAGAGGAGACTCTCCCCCAGGTCCTTGGTACCATATCCCTGTTAAAACAATAATTAAAATAAAAAATCGTGATATTCTCACCTCTCGGCGGCCCCCGCAGCTCTCCTGCTCCTCAGCAACGCTCCTGGCAACTCTCGTTCCCAGGGATGCTTTACGACAATGACCCCAGATGATGTAGCGGTCTCGCGTGATGCTATGTCTTCTGGGGTCATTGTCGCCAGGCATCACTGGGAACGAGAGTTGCCGGGAGCATCTCGAGGACCAGGAAGGCTGCAGGGGCCGCCGGAAGGTGAGAATATCACGATTTTTTATTTTTTTTATTATTTTTTAACATTATATCTTTTTACTATTGATGCGGCATAGGCAGCATCTATAGTAAAAAGTTGGTCACACTTGTCAAACACTATGTTTGACTCGTGTGACCAACCTGTCAATCAGTTTTCCAAGCGATGCTACAGATCGCTTGGAAAACGCTAGCATTCTGCAAGCTAATTACGCTTGCAAAATGCTAGTTTTTAGCGGGAATACGCATACCAATAAAATGAATATTTCCCGCGGCAGGCAATTGCGGGATTGCCGCGGAAATTTCCGCGGCAATTCCGTTTGTGTTCACAGAGCCTGATAGTCTGAGAGCCCTGCCAAATTCAGGCAAGACCAAACATTTTAAAACTTAGGGGCAGACATGACTAAAGAGGCATAAAATTATTTTATTTATTTATTTTACTCACTGATATAGCATCATTAATTCCACAACACTTTACATAAATTATCATTTTCCCCAGAGTAGAAATAATGTAATGGAGCTCTGACACCCATATTCCATTACAGGCAGCCCACCAGATTGAGACCCAACTTGGAGTATCCACATGTCATAAAATTGTTTGTAACTTCAGCAGCAATAGCAACAGCAGGCACAGAAGTTATAACAAAGGTGTCACAGAATGCAATAAAGTGAGATCAACGCAGCACACTAAAAACAACACCATCGCCTAGTCTGCCGAGTCTGCGACTGTGGTGCAATAGTCATTGAAGATCCATGACTCGTTCATCTTGATGAAGGTTAGGTGGTCAACACTTTCAGGGGACAGGCAGATATGCTTATTCGAGAGGACACCACCAACAGCGATGAAGACACGTTCTGAGAGGATATATATGTGACAGGCAAACTCAGGCCACTATTCCATTTTTGAAGACCAAAATGCAAGCGTCCAAACCCCACTGATGGCATTGATATTTAGCTCCAAATATCCCTGCATCATCATCTCCAGTCGTTCATTACGTGCCCGAGTTATACTCTGATTTGCTTGTGCACTGGCTGGTCTAGAAAATGTATGAAATGACAGAAATTGCTTATTTTAATTTTTAGCTATTTTATTAACTTATAAAGCGCCATTAATTACACGGTGCTCCAAAAACAATTTTGGCACTGTCCCCATTGGGGCTCACAATCTAAATTTCCTATCAGTATATCTTTGGAGTGTGGGGAAAATCCAGAGTAACCAGAGGAAACCCGCGCAAACAAGCGGATATCATACAAACGTCTTGCGGATGTTGTCCTTGGTGGGGTTTTAACCCAAGACCCTAGTGCTGCAAGGCTGCAGTGCTAACCATTAAGCCACCATGCTGCCTCTGCCACTTACATTGCTGCCGCCGATGTTTTTGCATTGACAACTCAATGTCACCATGGATGGAAGTATAAAACCGCGATGCACACTGTGTGCCTCACTGCTGTCTTGTGAAAAATCACTCTTACGATTGTCTACAAGCGTGTTTCGATACCCCAGAATCTGCATGTCTTTTTCGAGGGGTCAAAGCATCTGGCAAAATTTGCTCTTGTATCACGGATCTAACAGAGATGCAACCCAGTAATCAGCACTAATTTAAATTCTAACAATATGGCCAACAATCATGTAGCAGATAGTGCAGCAAAAAGGTGCTCATGTGTCTGCCGCTTCCATGAGGTCCAAGTACATGGTGTGTTGGTGGTGGGGAAAGACTTAAGCTTGCTTCCAGTGTCCTCTCCCAACAACCATGGACAACAGAAGGGGGGCCATTATCCTCTTCATCTCCTGACTGTTGTGTACCCTTCACCTCTTCCTCCTCATCCTCCTCCATTTGTTCCTCAGCTCCTGCACCACCTCTTCTTCCTCATCCTCCCTTTGTTTCTTAGCTCCTGCATCTTTACTAACAATTTATCTTGTACCTGGAGCCCCCTCGATCACTATTATCCAGCCTCCAATGGCACCCGTCTTTACGATAACAGTCCAAAAGTTAGAGATGTTATCACTTCGGCATCCTCCTTTGCTTCCTCCTCTTCCTCTGCGACAACCACCTCTGTTATGTTTCGGTAGCTGAGGAGAGCAGGTAAAAAGGCAATACACCAGAGCAGTTGGAATCTATGAGATTGCAGTACCCTGACTAACCACCACAACTAGAGGCAGCCATGGAGCGTTCCTACGTTGGTCCTAGACGCCTCGTCACAGCCTGAGAAACTAACTACACCTAAAGACAGAAACAGGAAAGCTATCTGCCCCGGAGCAGAACCCCAAAGATAATAGAAAGCCCCCAAACATGTAATGGCAGTTAGACAAGAGGAAATACTGACACAGAAAGAAAATAGTATGAGCAAACACTGGGGCCCAAACTATCTAAATAGAAAAGGATAGGAAGGGTACTTACTGCAATCCCAGAAAACCCTGAAAAGCACCAACTCTACTAATTTCAAAATCACCTGAGATCACACGACCTCTACCACCTAAATTAGTTCTCTAGTGTAACAAAATCAAAACAGCAGCCACTGAAAAAACTGGAAAAATCAAAAGAACAAAACTCAGTGGCTGAACTAAACTGAGAGGGCAGAAGCCCCCAGAGGGGACCCTGAAGGCCCCCAAAGAAGTGCAGTAAAAAATGCAAAAATATAGCACAAACACAAAAGAAGCAAAAGTCTTATCTGTAAGCAGGAGATGCAGAAACGACACAGCAGGCTACAAGGGAAACTGGAATGAAGGATTCAGACCAGAACAATTGATCACCGGCAACCCTGATGGGAAAATGACTCCCTTATATAAGACCAGTCAGTAACACCTGATTCCCAGTCCTCACAATCTTCACTAGCACCGCTTGTAACCACCAGAGGGAGCCTCTGCACAGAACTCATCTCAAACCCATTCACAACAGTACCCCCCCCTTGAGGAGGGGTCACCGAACCCTCATTTGAGCAACCAGGTCGGTCAGGATGAGTTCTATGATACGCACGGATAAGTCTCCTAGCATGGATGTCCGAAGCAAACACCCAAGAATTGTCTTCCTGACCATAACCTCTCCATTTAACCAAATACTGGAGTTTCCGTCTAGAAAAACGAGAATCCAATATTTTCTCAACCACATACTCCAGATTGCCCTCAACCAAAACAGGGTCAGGAGGCACAGCAGCAGGAACCACTGGCTCAACAAACCTCTTCAACAAGGACTTGTGGAACACGTTATGGATCTTAAATGTCCCTGGAAGAAGCAAACGAAAAGAAACAGGATTAATAATCTCCATGATCTTATAAGGTCCAATGAACCTAGGCTTAAATTTAGGAGATGCTACTCTCATAGGAATATTCTTTGAGGACAACCAGACCAAGTCCCCCACTTTAAACCGAGGACCATCAGTCCTATGCCGGTTAGCAAACCGCTGGGCCTTCTCCTGAGAGAGGGACAACCTCTCCACTACCTGGTCCCAAATCTGTTGCATACGCTCCACAACAGAGTCAACACCTGGACAGACAGAAGCCTCCGTCTGTCCTGAAGAAAATCGAGGGTGAAACCCAGAATTACAGAAAAACGGAGACATCAAAGTGGCAGAGCTAGCCCTATTATTAAGAGCAAACTCAGCCAAAGGCAAAAAAGAGACCCAGTCATCCTGATCAGCAGACACAAAGCATCTTAGATAAGTCTCCAATGTCTGGTTTGTTCTCTCAGTTTGACCATTGGTCTGAGGATGAAATGCCGAGGAGAAAGACAATTGAACACCCAGTTTAGAACAAAAAGTCCTCCAAAATCTGGAAACAAACTGGACTCCTCTGTCAGACACAATGTTCTCAGGAATGCCGTGTAAACGAACCACGTGCTGAAGGAACAACGGCACCAATTCAGAGGAGGAAGGCAACTTAGGTAATGGCACAAGATGTATCATTTTGGAAAATCTATCACAAATTACCCAGATGGTGGTCATTCTCTGAGAAACAGGAAGATCGGAAATGAAATCCATAGAGATATGGGTCCATGGTCTCTTGGGCACAGGCAATGGCATCAACAAACCACTAGAGCGAGAGCAAGGCTTGGAGCGAGAGCAAGTCCCGCAGGACTGCACAAATTCCCTGACATCACGAGACAAGGTAGGCCACCAAAAGGACCGACTAACCAAGTCTCTGGTACCAAAAATTCCGGGATGCCCAGCCAATGCGGAACAATGAATCTCAGACATCACACTCTTTTTCCATTGGTCCGGGACAAACAATTTTCCAACAGGGCAGCGCTCGGGCCTATCCTCCTGACACCCCTCCAGAGCAAGTCTCAAATTGGGCGAGATGGCGGAAAGAACTACACCTCTCTTCAAAATAACAGAAGGATCAGATAACTCAGGAGAGTCCGCAAGGAAACTCCTCGAGAGGGCATCCGCCTTAACATTCTTAGTGCCAGGAAGAAAGGAAACCACAAAATTAAAACGTGTGAAAAACAAGGCCCACCTGGCCTGTCTATGATTGAGTCGCTTGGCAGATTCCAGATAGACCAGATTCTTATGGTCCGTAAGGACCACCACCTGATGTTTGGCTCCCTCCAGCCAATGTCTCCACTCTTCAAAAGCCCACTTCATGGCCAATAACTCCCGATTACCCACGTCATAATTACGTTCAGTAGGAGAAAATTTTCGAGAGAAAAAGGCACAAGGGTTACTTTTAGAGGTCTCTGGATCTTTTTGGGACAAAACGGCACCTGCCCCAATTTCAGAGGCATCAACCTCCACCTGAAATGGCAGAGAAACATCAGGCTGCCGTAGAACAGGAGCAGAAGTGAATCTCTGCTTAAGTTCCTGAAATGCAGAGACTGCCTCAGGAGGCCAATTCACCACATCAGAACCCTTTCTGGTCAAATCAGTTAATGGTTTAACAATAACCGAGAAATTACCAATACATTTACGATAAAAATTGGCAAAACCCAAAAATCTCTGAAGAGCCTTTAATGAAGTAGGTTGGACCCAATCACAGATGGCCTGAACCTTGACCGGGTCCATTTCAATAACAGATGGGGACAAAATGAATCCCAGAAATGAGATCCTCTGTACGCCAAAAAGACACTTTGATCCCTTCACATACAGAGCATTCTCTCTCAAAATCTGGAATACAGTTCGAACATGTTTCACATGAGAGTCCCAGTCATTAGAAAAAATCAAGATATCATCCAAATAAACAATCAGAAATTTATCCACAAAATCCCTGAAAATGTCATTCATGAAGGACTGGAAGACGGAAGGAGCATTAGTGAGCCCAAAGGGCATCACTAGGTACTCAAAATGCCCTTCAGGGGTATTGAATGCCGTCTTCCATTCATCCCCGTGCTTAATGCGAATAAGGTTATATGCCCCCTGAGGTCAAGCTTGGTAAACCAAGTAGCGTTTTTCACCCTGGAAAACAGGTCAGAAATCAAGGGTAACGGGTATTGATATTTCACAGTAATATTGTTCAAGAGACGATAATCAATACACGGCCTTAATGAACCATCTTTTTTGGCCACAAAGAAAAAACCAGCACCTAAGGGTGAAGAGGATGGTCTGATATGACCCTTCTCCAATGATTCCTTGATATAAGACCGCATAGCGTCATGTTCAGGTACAGACAAGTTAAAAAGGCGACCTTTAGGGAATTTACTACCCGGCACTAATTCAATAGCGCAGTCATAGCTCCTATGGGGAGGCAAGGATGCATATTTACTTTCGCTAAACACATCAGAAAAATCAAACAAAAAGTCAGGAACATCCTGGACCTGGGGGGAGGCAGAAAAAACAGGAGTGTTGGTATTAACACATTCGCAGCCCCAACTGCTTACAGACACAGATATCCAATCCAAAACAGGATTATGAGACTGTAACCAAGGGAAACCCAGCACGATAATGTCATGCAGATTATATAGAACCAAAAATTGCAGCACTCCTGGTGATCAGGTTCAACCCTCATTATCACCTGAGTAGAAAACTGGGGTTTATTCTCAGCCAAAGGGGTAGAATCGATCCCCAGTAGGGGAATAGACTTCTGTAGGGGTATCAAGGGAAACCCACAACGTTTAGCAAAATCATAATCCATCAGGTTAATAGCTGCTCCAGAATCAACGAAAGCCTGAGCAGAAAATGAGGACAGAGAGCATATCAGAGTGACAGTTAATAAAAACTTAGTCTGAACACTACCCAAGACAACTGAGCGTGCAAAAAGTCTTCCCCGCTTAGGGCAGACTGAAATAGCATGAGAGGCATCACCACAGTAGAAACATAACCAATTGCGCTTTCGAAACTCATGACGCTGTGCCCCAGACACCACTCCATCACACTGCATGGGTTCAGAAGCTGGTTCACAAGGCAACACCATTCCACGCATACTTCTCCGCTCACGCAAACGTCTGTCAATTTGAATCGCTAATGACATAGAATCATTGAGACCAGAGGGGACAGGGAATCCCACCATAACATCCTTTACATTATCTGACAGACCCTTCTGGAAAAGGGCCGCCAAAGCGTCGTCATTCCATTTGGTCAGGACTGCCCACCTACGGAATCTCTGACAGTATAACTCAGCGTCATCAAGCCCCTGATTTAATGCCAACAAGGTTTTTTCAGCTTGATCAGTGACATTAGGCTCATCGTACAATAACCCCAAAGCCTGAAAAAATGCATCAACATCACTCAAAACAGGATCCCCAGGTATCAGGGAAAAAGCCCAATCCTGAGGATCGCCGCGCAGGAGAGAGATGATAATTTGAACCTGCTGCGCTGCGTTTCCTGAGGACTTAGATTTTAAGGCAAAAAACAATTTACAATTATTTTTGAAATTCTGAAACTTAGCTCGATCCCCCAAAAACAAATCTGGCATGGGGATCCTAGGTTCCACAACAGGCAACCTAGCAAGATATGCAGCAATACTCTGAACCTCAGTGGCAAGCTGATCCACACGGCCAGACAACCGTGCAAACTCCATTGGGAGAACAGATCCTCCCCAGCACCCAGAGATACAGAGGGAAAAAAAAAAAAATGCAACAAACAGAAAAATATCTCTGACAACTCTGACAACCTTTTTTCTTTCACAATATTTTTCCCTTCTGTGAGTACCATACAATTTTCAATTTTTTAAGGCCGGTGATACTGTTATGTTTCGGTAGCTGAGGAGAGCAGGCAAAAAGGCAATACACCAGAGCAGTTGGAATCTATGAGATTGCAGTACCCTGACTAACCACCACAACTAGAGGCAGCCGTGGAGCGTTCCTACGTTGGTCCTAGACGCCTCGTCACAGCCTGAGAAACTAACTACACCTAAAGACAGAAACAGGAAAGCTATCTGCCCCGGAGCAGAACCCCAAAGATAATAGAAAGCCCCCAAACATGTAATGGCAGTTAGACAAGAGGAAATACTGACACAGAAAGAAAATAGTATGAGCAAACGCTGGGGCCCAAACTATCTAAATAGAAAAGGATAGGAAGGGTACTTACTGCAATCCCAGAAAACCCTGAAAAGCACCAACTCTACTAATTTCAAAATCACCTGAGATCACACGACCTCTACCACCTAAATTAGTTCTCTGGTGTAACAAAATCAAAACAGCAGCCACTGAAAAAACTGGAAAAAGCAAAAGAACAAAACTCAGTGGCTGAACTAAACTGAGAGGGCAGAAGCCCCCAGAGGGGACCCTGAAGGCCCCCAGAGGGGACCCTGAAGGCCCCCAAAGAAGTGCAGTAAAAAATGCAAAAATATAGCACAAACACAAAAGAAGCAAAAGTCTTATCTGTAAGCAGGAGATGCAGAAACGACACAGCAGGCTACAAGGGAAACTGGAATGAAGGATTCAGACCAGAACAATTGATCACCGGCAACCCTGATGGGAAAATGACTCCCTTATATAAGACCAGTCAGTAACACCTGATTCCCAGTCCTCACAATCTTCACTAGCACCGCTTGTAACCACCAGAGGGAGCCTCTGCTCAGAACTCATCTCAAACCCATTCACAACACACCTCCTACTGCAGACTATTCAAAGTATGCTTTAGCATGTAGGTAAACGGAATAGTGATGCTGATGATGGCAATATCAGTGCTAACCAGCTTAGTACCAATTTTAAAATTGTGGAAAGGGTGCCGAGGTCCTTGTTCTGTACCCAATCTGCAAGCGTGATTTGTTACACGTTCGTACTGTGTTGGGCCAGACTATGCAAAATGTCATACTTTAACAGGAGTCATAACTGCTGTCACAGTCGCTTCAACATGTGCAGAGTGTGATTCCATGGTGTCGACATAGTGCATTATCAACCAATTAACTGGTAGCCTGAAAGACCTCTGTAGTATTATCAGTCCATGACCACAAGTCGTGTAGAAGCCAGAAATGAGCACACAGTGGCTGTGCTTTCATGCAGCAGCGCATCCAGTCTGGGATAGTGGCATAGAAATTGCTGTACCACCAAGTTGAGGATGTGAGCCATGCAAGGCATGTGTGTGAGGTTGCCCGGCATAGGTCCTCCACCAGATTCGCATCGTTATCGCACATGGCCTTCACTGACTCCAAACAGAAATAGCACAAAAAGAGGATTTAAAAATCCTCCAAAAATTCAAAAACACAGTAAAAAAACAGAGGTGCTTACCTGCCCAGACCTCCAAGTAAATGTACTATCAGGGTGCACTGGACTAATATAGTTAAGATGGTGGCAACACAGGTGCAAAAATACAGATGAGACAACCGCTTACAGCCTACCAATCCATGGAGGGGGCAGTTGCTTGGTATATTATAATTATTGATTTTTAAGTCCTCTTTTTGTGCTATTTCTGTTTAGGGTTAGGACTTGTAAGCGTGGGGACCCGTGACGTGGGTTACGAGCTTGCGTATTTTAGACAAAATATTAACTAATACGTCACATATTTTTATATGTGCTTTTTGCACTGTTTTTCAGGGTGCAGTTGGGCCCATTTGGTCTTCTAATCTGTGGTGTCTGTTCACACGGGATACATTTGGATAGTGCTGGGCAGTCTGCCTGATCTAATAGAAGGGCGTCACTAATAGGCTGATAACCTGGATGCCTTGCATTTCCATTGTGTGAACAGCGCCGCATTCAAGTCTTTATTGTGCATTAATATACCAAGCAACTGCCCCCTCCATGGATTGGTAGGCTGTGAGCGGTTGTCTCATCTGTATTCTTGCACCTGTGTTGCCGCCATCTTAACTATATGGGTCCACTGCACCCTGATAGTGCTTTTGTTTGGAGGCTCTGTCTTCACTGACTCCAGGTTCAGTGGAGACAGCCATTGCCCTAACTTGGCGTGGATAGCTGTCCACAACGCTTCAGCTGTGTGACTGCGTTCTATAAAAGCATATGAATTTAAACAATGCCTGATTGCGGTTTTCCCTGGCTGCACAGTATGGCAGTGGGGGATACTCTCTGCATCGTTAAAAAGTGTGTCTCATTAAGACAGAGGTTGAAGGCATAGGTGGAGTAACTACAGGAGGTGAAGGAGGCAGAAGCATTGGAGGAAGGGCTTCATACAGAGGTTTGTCCCACAATCCTTGTGGATTCCAAGATTTGCTGTCTAGTGACTCCTTGATGTCTAGTGTTTTAGTTCACCATCCCTTGGTGTGTAGTGGTTTAGTACTCCAAAACTAGGTATTTATTAGCTTAGTTCTCCAAGCTCTGTTGTCTAGTAGTTTAGTTCTCCATCTTTTGGTGTGTAGTGGTTTAGTTCTCCAAAACTAGGTGTTTAGTAACTTAATTCTCCAAGCCTTGTTGTCTAGCAGTTTAGTTGTTCATTGTCTGGTGTGTAGTGGTTTAGTTATCCAACTTTAGGTGTTTAGTAGTTTATTTCTCCAAGCCCTGTCGTGTAGTATTGTATTTCTTCTTACGGTGTTGTGAGGAACTAAGCCGACCGCCACATGGTAGCTTGGGTATCACAGCTTCTGATCCCACTGCTGCCACCAATTGTGAGGACGATCCCCTTTCCTCCCACGTCACCAATGGGACGTAACTCCACAGGTACAGCTCTCCGGCGCCCCCTTTGTCTCTCAGGTCAGTAAGGAACTGCACCTAGAGCAAATGGCCGCCGGGGAGGGTGTCCTGTTACCCACTGGGTATTCTAAGATTCGTGATCAGAGTAAAAGCATGAGCCCAAGATTAATTTTATGGTTTAATCGCCTTAAGGGCGCACTAGATAATTACAGAAATATACAGTAAAGCTATACAACGTAATTACAATGGAATTGCAGTCAGAGAAAAAATACAACGATAATGTACAAGGCTTAAAGGTATAAGCTATAGATCAATATTACCGGGTAGTATGGTCATGGGAAGGCAGGGGGCTCTGCCGTCCCCAGGTAACAGTCTTCAGTTGCTGGATAGTCCCCAAAGCATGTGTTGCTGCACCCTTGGCAAGGTCTGTCCCTTGTGCTTCTTGCTGCTGTGTGTAAAATGGATTCAGAGCAGCCTGTTCATGGCTACAGCTCTTAACCTGCTAGGCCCTTCCCCTTTGCTTTGAAGCACGCATATTAACTGGCCTGCAATTCATATGGAGCAGGAAACACTGGCCTGAGTCCGAGCCATTCAACATACCAATGACCATCCCATTCAGACACTGGCCTAAACCAATTAGCATATTAAAGCCCTTTTGATTCATAGTGGACATCAAAACCGGTCATACTGGATATGCTAATAGGCCCTGTGTAGTTAGCAATCTGTGGCTCTGTGAACTGACAAAATGGAGGCTGGTACAAGCCCTATCTAAGATGGTGGCGGTCCCGACCTCACACCTCTTTTTGAGGGTGCTAGGGGGTATCACATTCCTGTGTTCCCCAGTGCGCCCTACCGCACCCTCTCCTTGCCGGGACAACCCATCAGCGTTACCATGGTCCCTGCCTCTTTTGTGGCGAATGGTGAAGTGGTACTGTTGGAGAGCGAGGCTCCAGCGTAGCAACCTCCCATTCGTCCCAGAGACCGTGTGTAACCAGCTGAGGGGGTTGTGGTCTGTTTCCACGGTGAATGGGCGTCCGTACAAGTATGGCTGCAGACCTGCAGGGCCCACACAATTGCCAGACATTCCTTCTCCATCGTGGAATAGGCCACTTCCCTCGGCAGGAGCTTCCTGCTCAGGTACAAAACGGGGTGTTCATGGCCCGTAGTGTCAACCTGGCTGAGCACAGCACCGAGGCCGAAGTCGCTGGCGTCGGTCTGCACTAAGAACGGCCGCGTGAAGTGGCCGCCTGTAGTACAGGAGAACTAGAAAGGGCGGTCTTGAGCGCCTGGAAAGCTGTCTCGCATGCGACTGTCCAGTCGACTGCGACGGGCAGCCTTTTTTTGGTGAGGTCCGTCAGGGGCTTGGCCAGGGCACTATAGTGTGGAACAAACCTCCTATAGTACCCAGCAGTACCCAAAAAGGACATCACCTGCTTCTTGGTCCTGGGGGTGGGCCAGGATGCGATGGCATCCACCTTCCCGGGCTCTGGCTTCAGAGCTCCCCCACCTACCCGGTGTCCCAGGTAGTGGACCTCACTCATACCCAGCTGGCATTTTTCCGGCTTAATGGTCAAGCCTGCTCGCTGGATCCGCCCGAGCACCTGCGCCAGGTGCTCTAGGTGATCCTCCCAGGTGAGACTGAAGATGGCAATGTCATCCACGTACGCGGTCAGCATACCCTTCCAGTCCCTCGAGCAGCGTGTTGACCATCCGCTGAAAAGTGGCAGGGGCATTCTTCATGCCGAAGGGCATCACAGTAGACTCGTACAGTCCGAATGGGGTGATAAAGGCCGAGCGTTCCCGTGCCCTAGTGGTCAGGGGAATCTGCCAATACCCCCTGCTCAAATCCATGATGGTCAGGTACTTGGCCCCGGCCAGCTGGTCAAGCAGGTCATCGATGCGCGGCATTGGGTACGCATCGGTGACCGACACAGCGTTGAGCCCCCTGTAGTCCACGCAGAACCGCATAGTTCGGTCCTTTTTAGGGACGAGGACTACAGGCGAAGCCCACGCGTTGTTGGACGCTTGGATCACCCCCAGCCTTAGCATCTCGTCTATCTCTTGGCGCATCTGCTGCTGCACCTCAAGAGAGACCCGATATGCTGAACGCCGGATTGGGGGGTGGTTGCCAGTGTCCACGTCATGGACTGCTGCCTCAGTCCTTCCGGGCAGGCTGCTGAACAGCTCCCGAAAGGGGTGCAGGGTGGCACCCAGCTGGGAACGTTGGTCCTCCGAGAGCTGGTGGCCAACCCCCACATCCTCGATGGATCCACCCGCCTTGGCTTGGGTGAGCTGATCGAGGAGGGTTTCTGCCTCTCCTTCCTCTGGAAGGTTGCACACTGGGTGAGCATAAGCCTCCCGCTCATGATGGGCCTTCATCATGTTCACATGGAAGGCCTTCCTCCTTCCACGGGCGTGGTCCAGGGTGACCAGGTAGGTGACGGCGTTGAGCTGCTCGTGCATGAGGTATGGACCCTCCCAGGCCGCATGAAGCTTGTTTTGGGGTACGGGGACCAGTACCCACACCTTTTGACCCACCTGGTAGGTCCGCTCACAAGCATTCTGGTCGTACCATCGCTTCTGGTCAGCCTAAGCTTGGGCCATATTGTCATGCACCAGCCGCGTCAAGGCCATCATTCGGTCCCGGAAGCGCAAGACATACTCAATGACCGACACTCCAGGGGTGGCTAAATCCCCTTCCCATGCTTCCTTCACCAGAGCAAGGGGCCCCCGTACAGTCACCCGTACAGGAGCTCAAAGGGGGAGAACCCCGTTGAGGCCTGTGGGACCTCCCGGAGGCAAACAGCAGGTGTGGGAGATACCGCTCCCAGTCTCTCCCGTGGGAGTCGACCAACATCTTCAGCATCTGCTTTAAGGTGCCATTGAACCGCTCACACAAGCCATTGGTCTGTGAGTATACAGGCTGGCCACCAGATGTTGCACCTGTACCTGCTTACAGAGAGACTCCATCAGCTGCGACATGAACTGGGTCCCTCGGTCGGTGAGCATTTCCTTGGGAAACCCCACTCTGGAGAAAATCTCCAGTAAGGCAGTGGCCACTTTGTCGGCCTGAATGGACGACAAAGCTACGCCTCCGGGTACCGGGTGGCATAGTCCACTACCGTTAGTATGAAGCATTTCCCGGAGTGGCTGGGAGTGGACAGAGGTCCAATGAGATCCACAGCCACCCTCGAGAAAGGCTCTTCGATGATGGGCAGAGTTACCAGTGGGGCTTTGGGGCGCGGCCCTGCCTTCCCCACCTCTGACAGGTGTCACACGAACGGCAGTAGGCTATCACCTCGGTCCTCATTCCAGGCCAGTAGAAATGCTGAGCTAGCCTGGCCCTGGTTTTAGTGATCCCTAGGTGTCCGGCCATTGGAATCTCGTGTGCGATCCATTCCACCCTGAACGGATGGGGTAACACTGACTGTCGGTCCCTGGGCCACGCCTCCGGTGAACCCTGCTGGACCGTTACCCGGTACAGCCGTCCCTGGTCCCAGACCACTCGCTCGCGGTTGGACTCCAGGGGGGCTGTGCCGCCTGTTCCTTGAGAGTCTTCAGGCTAGGGTCAGCTTCCAACGCTGCCTGAAATCCCTGACTTGATGTGGCAAGAATTGATGAAACTGCCATGTCCTCTGTCAGTTCCCCGGGATCTGTCTCCTGGCTACTGTCTGACTCAGCAGCCACTTGGTCGGAGAGGGGGAACCCGTCGGACCTCCGCGAGGCTCCTTGGGCTTCAGCGCTCCCACTCCTGGTAACAGCGGCCACGACCGCTGAGACCACGGGTAGCGCCTGCTTTCCCTCGTCCCCTGACCAAGTCGCCGGGTCAGGCAGACTTCCTGACTTCCTGACATCCCGGATGTGGGGAACTCCTGCCCTGGGGTCTTACCTGGTGGCTCCTCTCCCGGGATGCCCCCTCCCCCATGGCCTGTTCCTCTTCCTGCAGGGGCCCTAGACTCAGCAGGCTGGGTTCACTTAGGGGCCCTACACTGCCCATAGCAGCCCCTCCCCCCACCTCTGAGCTCTCCCGTGCAGCCTCCTCACCTGTCCTCACTGTGAGCCCTGTGTGTGTAGTGTCAGTGCATGGCTTACCATCAGGCTTCACTCCCTCCTACACTGTTGGAGGCACATTCAATACATTAACATTAGCATTCACAGTAGAGTCATGACATTCTTGGGGAGCCGAACTTGGGGGTTCAGTGGCCACATACTGGGACACTAGCCGCCCCAAATCGGTCCCAAGAACACATTTGCAGGAATATTTGGCGTTACTCCCACCTCCCGCATCCCCCTCCCGGCGCCCCAGTCCAAATACACCTTGGCAACGGGCAGCGCCAGTTCAACGCCTCCAATTCCGGAGACGGAAAGGGTTTTTCCAGGTACCAAGTCTTGAGGGGACACCACCTCAGGGCGTACCAGGGTTCGTTCAGCGCCTGTGTCCCGCAGTCCCATAACCGCTGAGCGGCCGATGGTGACGGGTTGGTAATTGTCTAGGGACCTCCCACCACCCCCTCCCACACACAAAACAGTGGTCGGTTTCTGGGACAGGGATGGGGCCTTCTGGCGCTGGGGACACGCAGCCTTAAAGTGTCCTGGCTGATTGCAATTATGACAACGTCTGGGTTCTGTTCCTGGCCTGGAGAGGGCAGCCGGGGGGTACACCCCTTGCACTCTGGGGGCTGGATATGGGGCTGGGGCAGGATTGGGCTTACCCCCTCTCCAGGTGGTGCTGGCAGGCTTCTTTGGCTCCGGCGCCCTGTTGTTGGCATACTCGTCTGCCAGGGCGGCTGTAGCAGAAGCCCCCTTTGGTTTCCGGTCACGGAGGAACTGCTGGAGGTCCTCTGGGCAGTTCCACAAGAATTGCTCCATGACAAACAGTTCTTGGACCTCCTGGCGGGTAGTGAGCTCTAGACCCGAGGTCCAGTGCTCCGCAGCTCTCAGCAGGGCCCGCATATGGTCGGTCCAGGTGTCCTTTGAACCCCGCTGCAGGCTCCTGAACTTCCTGCGGTACGACTCCGGGGTGAGGTTGTAGTGCTGGATCAGGGCCCGCTTGATGCTGTTGTAGTCCTGCTCCTCCCCGGCAGGTAAGTCCCCAAAACTTCCAGGGACTTACCCCTCAAACGGGGGGTCAGGTACCTTGCCCACTGATCCGGGGCCAGATGATGTTGGAGGCAGGTCCTCTCAAAAGCCAGCAGAAAGGAATCCAGGTCTCCATCCTTTTCAAGTAAGGGAAAGTCCTCCGCCCGGACCTTGGAAGCCCTTGTCTCCGGTGGGCCTGGTGCGTCCAGCGGGGGCCCATGCTGAAACCATCTCCAGTCGGTGCCGGTGCTCCGCAGCTTCACGGCGTTCTGTAGCCCGCAACACACGTTCTGTATGCTCACGCTCTGCTGCTCTCTCTGCCGCTGCTTGCTCCCGCTCCGCAGCTTCACGCGTTCTGACCGCACACGTTCTGTATGCTCACGCCTTGCTGCTTCTCTGCGCTTGCTCCGCTCGCAGCTCACGGGTCTGCTTGTAGCTCTGCTGCTCTCATCGCCACAGAGTTGCATAGCGTGTCGTTACCAGCCTCGAGCTGTGCCATAGCCGCTTGGAAGAGGGCCTCCGATCTGGACAGGCTGGGACGGGCAGGGGGTGGACAGTCCACTGTGAGAATGAGCACGGGGGTCGGGCTCCTTGGGGAGCCCTGGCTGAGCTCCCCCTCATCGGTATCGAACCCCTCATAGGCCACAGCATTGGCCTCCCCCTTTGCCCTACTCCTGGTGCCTTCCGCCATCTTGGGAACCTTTGTTACTGAAACAGCTGCAACCCTGACCTTGCACACAACTTATTATATTTACACTCTGACCGTCTAGTGCTTGGCTGACCTTAAGACCCCAGCAGTGAAAGTACCGCTGGTAGTCTCTAGTGTCTGGGAGTAGGGGTCCCACGCACACTATTACTCTGATCCCACCGCTGCCACCAATTGTGAGGAACTAAGCCGACCGCCACATGGTAGCCTGGGTATCACAGCTTCTGATCCCACTGCTGCCACCAATTGTGAGGACGATCCCCTTTCCTCCCACGTCACCAATGGGACGTAACTCCACAGGTACAGCTCTCCGGCGCCCCCTTTGTCTCAGGTCAGTAAGGGAACTGCACCTAGAGCAAATGGCCTCCGGGGAGGGTGTCCTGTTACCCACTGGGTATTCTAAGATTCGTGATCAGAGTAAAAGCATCAGCCCAAGATTAATTTTATGGTTTAATCGCCTTAAGGGCGCACTAGATAATTACAGAAATATACAGTAAAGCTATACAACATAATTACAATGGAATTGCAGTCAGAGAAAAAATAAACGATAATGTACAAGGCTTAAAGGTATAAGCTTAGATCAATATTACCGGGTAGTATGGTCATGGGAAGGCAGGGGGCTCTGCCGTCCCCAGGTAACAGTCTTCAGTTGCTGGATAGTCCCCAAAGCATGTGTTGCTGCACCCTTGGCAAGGTCTGTCCCTTGTGCTTCTTGCTGCTGTGTGTAAAATGGATTCAGAGCAGCCTGTTCATGGCTACAGCTCTTAAACCTGCTAGGCCCTTCCCCTTTGCTTTGAAGCACGCATATTAACTGGCCTGCAATTCATATGGAGCAGGAAACACTGGCCTGAGTCCGAGCCATTCAACATACCAATGACCATCCCATTCAGACACTGGCCTAAACCAATTAGCATATTAAAGCCCTTTTGATTCATAGTGGACATCAAAACCGGTCGTACTGGATATGCTAATAGGCCCTGTGTAGTTAGCAATCTGTGGCTCTGTGAACTGACAAAATGGAGGCTGGTACAGGCCCTATCTAAGATGGTGGCGGCCCCGACCTCACAGGTGTGTATTGGTTTAGGTCTCTATTCCCAAGCGCCCTGCAAGCCTTGCGGATTCCAAAACTTGTGGACAAGTAATGGCGACTGGACAACTGTTACTGGTGGACTGCGATGGCCATCTGCTTTCAAAAACCATCTGTATCCACAAGGCAGAAAGGCTGCATTTCTGTGGCCAACCGATTGGATTGACCATCCAATTATCACAGAGATCACAGGCTGAGAGTCACACATAACAGCTCTCAGCTGGCCCCTCTCCTCCAGACAATTGCATGATTGGGCAACAATCAACCGAGGACTCCGCGGGCTGTTCCCAATAAATAGTTATCAGAAAGCTAACAGTAAGCATACAGCATATATACCACCTGATTGCAATGCATGGAATATGTGTACATACCACCTTATGATTACTGCTAACTCCACGATAACCCCCAAACTCCTCGCTACCACCAACAATTTTGTTTTTTAAAAAATAAATAAATACAGGCCATTCTTCTTTTCAGGTTCACACCTTCAAGATCTTCCATCCCCTTTCCCAAAGAGAAGCAGTCATATACCATTGCCCAGTTCACACACCCACTTCCTTGTTGACTTTTCTACCTTGCTGCCACACTTCATGTCCTCAGAATTGCCAATCCTTATCCTGGGAGACTTCAACAGCCCTACTTCCCCAACTGCATCCCAGCTTCTAACTCAACCCAATTCTCTTGGCCTCTAACAACTTTAAACCTTTGAGACACATAAAGACGGTCTCTTACCTAGATAAGTCACCTTTTCCTCCTTCTACCCTATGAAATTAGGACAAACCACAACTAACACATTTTTAGGTACTCCCTAAAAATGCATCAGTTTAGGGCGGCCTATCACCTTCCCTAAACAAAGTCTTCTTTATATATAGCCTATTCAAACTCAACAGCACCCAAGAGCCTCATTCAGGATTTATCTATCAACCATTTCCTCAAGATGGCTGGATCATTATTGCAAATAAGCACCTGTACTTTGTGTCACCCCTACCTCATTGTAGATTGTAAGCTCTTACAAGCAGGGTCGACATTATTTTTGCTTTAATTGTTGGATTATCGTTAACTTTGTATCTTATAACTGTTTTATATGAACTTCTGACTTGTAAAGCTCTGCCGAATATGTTTTTACTATATAAATAATGGTTATTGTTATTAGTAGATTGAAGATGGTGAAGTTCAAGCTCTGCCATCTGCCATGAGTAGGAGGAAAAAATATTTTACATGACTACTACTGCACACACGATAGCTGGCTGATGTGCTGACAGAGGGTGGAGTAGAGTGAACATGACAGACTACTGGACTGTGAGTGAGGTGCAGGTGTGGATATTATTGGTGGATTGAGAAAGATGTGATGTGCTCGGTGTCTGAGATCGGTCAAAAAGAGCAGGCATGTCTACTTTGTTAAAGCTGACGGGTTCTCACTCACCACAACTGTAGGGGTTAAACAAGAGGAGGTTCTGTGGATAAACAAATGAGTGAGAAAACTTGCTATTTTGACGGAGGAGAAAGAAGCAGCAGATGTGGTTAATGGGGCAGCTGATAGTTGTCGAAACCCGCTAGTCCGTATTTTAGGGCAGTAAAATTCCCAGACTGACGCATGTTGATTACGCAAGTTCCAGTTCATGCATGTAATAGGCAAATTATTGGATTTTTTTGTCTCTACTCAGTTTTTTACAAAGTTGGCAGATAACGTGACTTGAGTCATTCTTTGTGGTCTCAAAAAAGGACCTGTCCAGCCAACCCTGGCAGCGCCTTCGAACTTCAGACCCGCGACCGCTACTTGCCGCAGCCAGAGTGGTGACTGAGGATGCAGTGTTTGTAAGGTTAGTATCACTCACTGTCTGTGTGGGAAGCTGCAATGTAACCTACTCGACTTCCTCCTCCTCCACCTCCTTATGAACTCAGCTGTGTGCCTCTGGATTCACACCAAGTGGGCTCTACTACATAATCATCATCCTCTCTGTTTTCAATTCCTCACCCTGAGAATCACCATACTCTTCTTCCTGCCCGATAGCACAGTACAATCCACTTGCACATCTACCCCCAGGAGTTAACGTCTGGTTACGAGGTTCTGGATACTACTCTAAACCTACTTCATCCAGCCCCAGATACAACTGCAAAATATTTTGCCCATCGGTGCAGATGCTTTCCTCCTCTTTTCTCTTTAAATTTTTGAAGCAGAACTGTGATGCCCATGGAATACAATGTGCAAACAGTTCTGAAGACTCGCCCATGTGTGGTTCCCCACAGTCAGTTGGGTTGGGGGGAGAGTTGTAACAGGGGCGAAACAAGGTTAATTGAGGTGTCACTTATGAGGACTGCACTGGGTGTGATGTTAAGGTGGAGGAAGAGGAGGAGTGGTCACTTGATATGGAGCTTGCCAACCACTGGAGCACATTATGACTCATCTACAAGGCAAACCCCTGTGAAGCTGCCAAAGAAAGTGAGTTGAGTAGCCCATCCAGTAACAGAAGTTGTCAAAATGCTGTGCAATTTCTCACTGCAACAAAGCAAACCTACTTCTGATCTCTCATATCTTCCCTGTCTCATAACACCAAACAGCTATTCAGTAATTTCATTTCTCTCATTGTTACTCAGCTCCCACTCCCTATCCACTAATCTCAGCTGAAGACTTTTCCTCATTCTTTAAGCAGAAGATTGACAATAAGGCAAAGCTTTTGTCTAAAGTCCCCACAGCCCCCCTCATAACTAGTGATGAGCGAATGTTTGGAAAATGATCGCCAAACATAAATTTGGCACGAATATGGCACATTTAGATTCGTGATCAGAAACCCAAGCAAAATTTTATAAAATCGGTAAAAATCAGTAGCATTCGGTAAAAGTGCTGGAAAATATTTTCGTTGCCACAAAAATATTTTCAGCACTTTAACAACAATAATGGTGTGTATCATGAGTGTTTATCACGTGTTTGATGAGGGGAGGGGGTTTTCAGAGCGCAGAGGAGTGGCGTTCTTGTAAGCACAGCAGTCATTTTTTTTTCCTAACTGTGCATATTGCGGCTTGCAAATCAGGGCGCAGGAAACACCCACAATATCCTGACACAACGGCTTGCATCATTGGCTGCTGAAAACACATGTCCTTCTCCATATAAATAGAGGACATCTTGTTTTAGCGCCATTTGACACTGTAACCGCTCAGAGAGGCTGCTGCTGATGCTGCTACTGTTAACAGCAAGATTTTAGCTAGATAGTTAGGCTAAGTGCACACGTTCAGGAATGTTTGCAGAATATTCCTGAGCAAAAACTGACTTTTTGCGCGGTTTTTGCGTGGTTTTGGTGGTGTTTTTGCGTGGCTTTGATGCGTTTTTACCGCGATTATTCCCTGAACTTTCTAGGTCAATAATATAGCGGGAAAAACGCTATAATTCCAGCAAAATTAATGAACATG
This sequence comes from Oophaga sylvatica, assembly GCA_033576555.1. Classification (NCBI taxonomy): domain Eukaryota; kingdom Metazoa; phylum Chordata; class Amphibia; order Anura; family Dendrobatidae; genus Oophaga; species Oophaga sylvatica. Next base: position 159,074 of record JARQOD010000370.1, read on the forward strand.
TTGCTATTTTTTCCGCGATGCGTTCTTTTCCGCGAAAAAAACGCATCGTGGAAAAAATAGCAACATGTGCACAAAAATTGCGGAATTCATTCTAAATGATAAGATGCTTAATTAGTGCGTTTTTGATGCATTTTGATGCGTTTTTCCCGCGAAAAAACACAAAAAAAAACGCAAATAATCCTGAACGTGTGCACTTAGCCTTAGGTGGTTGTATATCAGTCAAATAGTGTAGCTAGATAGTTTCCAGTGTTGTAAAATTTACCTTCCGGATTTTTTTTTTTGGGCCATTACTGAGGTCCATAGACAAAGCCTGCAGGGCACGTGTTGTGCACTGCTTCTATTCTGCTCCGTGCACGAGTACAGGGGCGGAACTATCGTGGAAGCAGGGAAGCAGCTGCCACAGGCCCGGGCTAGAAGGGGGCCCGTCCCTGCTGCAGTTGTCTCCCCTGCGTCTGCGTTCCGCCGCCCCTGGCCTGAGAGTCGGCGGCTCCCTGTGCCGGCTGTCAAGCTGACAGCCGGCACAGAGAAGCTGCTGCGTGCCGCTCCCAGGAATCAATTGCACTGGCGTCTATACAGACGCCAGTACAATTGAAGCTCTGACCGCCGGGTCAGAGCGACGTCTGCAGCGTGATCATGTCATGTGATCACGCTGCTGACGTCACTCATCGGCGGCGCCCAGAAGGGTGAAGACTGGTGGTGAGTGTGCTCCACTATGGAGCTGAAGATACCACCGAAGGTAAATGTGGGACATACTGTGTGAGTGTGTGTGTATGGGTGTGGGGGGGTTTAGAGTGGGGATGGTGTTCTTTTATGTGTGGGGGGATTTGGAGTGGGGATGGGGGGATACATTATGTGTGGGGGGGATTTAGAGTGGGGATGGGGTTCTTTTATGTGTGGGGGGATTTGGAGTGGGGATGGGAGGATGCATTATGTGTGGGGGGGATTTGGAGTGGGGATGGGGGTTCTTTTATGTGTGGGGGGTTTGGAGTGGGGATGGGGATACATTATGTGTGGGGGGATTTTGAGTGGGGATGGGGGTTCTTTTATGTGTGGGGGGTTTGGAGTGGGGATGGGGGGTACATTGTGTGTGGGGGTTTGGAGTGGGGATGGGGTTCTTTTATGTGGGGGTTTGGAGTGGGGATGGGGGTTATTTTATGTGTGGGGGGGTTTGGAGTGGGGATGGGGGATACATTATGTGGGGGGATTTGGAGTGGGGATGGGGGTTATTTTATGTGTGGGGGATTTAGAGTGGGGATGGGGGGTTATTTTATGTGTGGGGGGATTTGAAGTGGGATGGGGGGTTATTTTATGTGTGGGGGATTTGGAGTGGCGATGGGGGTTATTTTATGTGTGGGGGGATTTGGAGTGGCTATGGGGGTTATTTTATGTGTGGGGGATTTGGAGTGGCGATGAGGGTTATTGTATGTGTGGGGGGATTTGGAGTGGGGATGGGGGGTTATTTTATGTGTGGGGGATTTGGAGTGGCGATGGGGGTTATTGTATGTGTGGGGGGATTTGGAGTGGGGATTGGGGGTTATTTTATGTGTGGGGGATTTGGAGTGGCGATGGGGGGTTATTTTATGTGTGGGGGATTTGGAGTGGCGATGGGGGGTTTATTTTATGTGTGGGGGATTTGGAGTGGGATGAAGGGTTATGTATGTGTGGGGGGATTTGGAGTGGGGATGGGGGTTATTTTATGTGTGGGGGGATTTGGAGTGGGGATTGGGGGTTATTTTATGTGTGGGGGATTTGGAGTGGCGATGGGGGTTATTATATGTGTGGGGGATTTGGAGTGGCGATGGGGGGTTATTTTATGTGTGGGGGGATTTGGAGTGGGGATGGGGGATTTAAGTGTGTGTGGGGATTTGGAGTGGGGATGGGGGATTTAATGTGTTGGGGGGATTTAGAGTGGCAATGGGGGGTTATTGTATGTGTGGGGGGATTTGGAGTGGGGATGGGGGGTTATTTTATGTGTGGGGGATTTGGAGTGGCGATGGGGGCATTTAATATGTGTGGGGGATTTGAGGGTACTGAAGAGTATGTATGTGGAAACAGTATGGGGGATGGCTGTAGACAGTA